>JANHFT010002197.1:176427-208190 GCA_032467955.1 Pseudoxenodon macrops | reverse complement strand
TTTATTTTATTTTATTTTATTTTATTTTATTTTATTTTATTTTATTTTATTTTATTTTATTTTATTTTATTATTATTATTATTATTATTATTATTATTATTATTATTATTATTATTTATCTTATTATTATTTTTTATTATTTTTTCATTTGGTGTCCAACTCCAACATTTTTCTTTTATCTTCTGCTTAAAAAAAAAAAAGAACAAGAAAAGCGGAAAACTGTAGGAGAACAAATATCCCAATGACTGCTAGCCATAATATATTAAAACAGGTTCTGCATTAAGCACAAAAATACCTCTGATAATAAGATGTTGGAGGGGGGGGGAAAGTTCATTAAACCCTGTTTATAAGCTTCCCCACTGTTTCTAGTTGGCCACTATTGGAGATATTAATTGGTTAGTTAGGTGATGCCCAGGAGGCACAGAGGTAGGTCTTCCGGAGTCTTCCCTTCTCTCATTCCCTGCCAGCCTCTTGATTCAGCTGCCTATCTGGCTTCAGCAGATAAAACAATCTCTCAACAAACTCCTAACTAAACTAGCATGTTTTGGGTTCCAATCCTGCAGGGAAATTTAAGCTGCTAGATCAGGACAGGGATGTCCGGGAACCTGTGCAGTACTTCAACAGTGTGGAGGAGGTGGCGAGCATCTTTCCAGACCGGGTTTTCGTCATGGAGGCCATCACCTTCAGCGTAAAGGTTAGTTGTACTTTAGCATATGTCAGCTATCTCAAACAGAAGTCTCCAACCTTGGCAACTTTAAGACTTGTGGACTTCAACTCCCAGCATTGCTTCAGCTCTGAGAGTTGAAGTCCACAAGTCTTAAAAGTTGCCAAGGCTGGAGACCCCTGATCTAAAGAATAGATGGGAAATGGGGTGGGAATGCTGTTTCCACTCAGGTCAACCTTCCTCTGTTCGGGTTTGATATCTGATTTCTTGATAGTCGTTTTCTTCTGGTTGGTTAATGAAGAGCTGAGCTATAGCAAAGCAAATTAAAAGAATTCTTGCAAGCTCAGATTTGATCACGTCTGCTTAACCGAAAATGTGACTTGCAGTTTAGTTGACTATTTCATATCTGATAGGCTGTATAACATTTTTGAAGGAATCCGTTTTTTCAATGCAATAACCATGGCTAAAGTAAAAAATTAGATAGCTGAGATTTGAGGAGTTGAAAGCAGAATATATATTTCTATTGTAAATTGGTCTCAAACGTTCAGAAGGATGCTTTAACTTTTGAGCTTCTCCAAAAAGACAACTGGTTAGCCACTGGAAGAGAGATGGATTGGATTATTGAACTGGCTGGTTCTCTTTTAATCTAAATCAACAGGCTCTTTTGTATTTTTGACAATGGTCTTTTTATCATGAATTTAGGGATCTGCTCTGAATGAATAGAAATATTAATATGTCTTCTCTAGTTTTATCGATTGCATTTTAAACCTGAGGTGGAGATAGGATTTGGAAAATCAGAGAGTACAGTGGAGCATTTGCATTCATTCACTGATTCAGGGTTTCTAGTTTAATTTGGATCTATGCCTCTCCAATGAATGATCTCTAGGAATAAATAGAAACACTTTTCCTACCACAAAGCTAAACACACTCTGGGAAGAAAATGTAATGCACTTTGCTGAAAACCACAACAATAATAACTAATAGGATCAAATGCATTCTAAGTTTAGACAGGGCTTGGTTTTCCAAAAAAAGCAAAGGATGGAAACTTGAGTAAATATGCACAAAGCAGAACATTTCAAAAAGTGTCATTTCCTCTAGGACTACAATCCTAATCACATATAGGGGTATATTTCCCATCGAACGGAGTGGGATTTTCTTCTGGGAAACCATATATTGAGCATTGCATTGAATCTATAAAAATAGCACCTTAGAACTTCATTTGCCCGATGAAATGAAAAACAGTTTCTGTACTCTGTAAAAAGAGAGAAACACAGGAGTATTTCCTTTTCAAGTGGTGACGGCTTTGATCTTAAAGCCAATTCAATTATCTATTTTGTGGAAACCAACAAATGACTTTTAAGTAACCCAAATTAGATAATTTACTGGAATTTGACTTCTCTCACCCCAAACCCACGCCTTCTGGCATCTCTCTCCATTGGCCATTCAGGTGTCCATCTCTTAAACTTTTCTCTAATCTTTTGTGTCAAAGAGGCTCCTGTTCTGTTTTTCCTTTTTGATCAAAGGGATAAAATTCAAGAACCCCTGAATGGAATGGAGTCCATCAGCCCCAAATGATGTCCTATGGTACAAGTAGTCCTCTATTTACAACAGTTCATTTAGTGACTGTTTGAAGTTACAATGGCACTGAAAAAAGTGACTTAGGACCGTTTTTCACATTTATGATTGTTGCGGCATCCCCATTGTGACGAGATCAAAATGCAGATGCTTGGCAACTGGTTCATATTTATGACCAGTGATTCCCTTTTGCGACCATCTGACAAGCAAAGTCACTGGGGAAGCCAGATTCACTTAACAACCGTGTTACTAACATAACAGTTGCAATGATTTACTTAACAACCCTGGCAAGGAAAGTTGTAAAATGGGGCAAAACTCACTTCACAAATGTTTCACTTAGCAACATACATTTTGGGCTCAAAATTGTGGTCGTAAGTCGAGGACTACCTATACTTCTTTCTTCCATATAGAGCAAGCGCAATCACAGAAACCCACCTTTTAGCCTTTTCTTCATGGCTCATGTTATGGCAAAGCAGAGCAGTAGCTTTTGTATCACAGAGCCCCTCCTTCTGCGGTACAAAGCCCCCTCTTTCCTCACCCTCCGTGTTGCAGAATTCTCCTTGCTAAGCCTCTTTATCTACCCATTTTCCCTCACCAATTGGCTTCTTCCAGGTTGTGTCCGGCGAGTTCAGTGAAGACAGCGAAGTATACAATTTCACGCTGCATGCAGGAGACGAATTAACACTCATGGGCCAGGCAGAGATTCTGTGCGCAAAAGCGGTGAAAGAAAAGTCGCGTTTGAACACATTGCTGCGGAAGTTGGGCAAAGCAGGTGTCCCCGGCACTGGCGGTGGGAATGGCGGTAGCGGTAACAGCGGCAGCGGCGGCAACCCTGGGAGTGGCAGCGGCAAACAGTTGAAGGGCAAGATGCCTTGCTTGATCTGCATGAACCATCGGACCAACGAAAGCCTCAGCTTGCCTTTCCAGTGCAAAGGGCGCTTCAGCACTCGCTCACCACTGGAGCTGCAAATGCAGGAGGGGGAGCATACAATTCGCAGTATCATCGAGAAGGTGCGACTTCCTGTCAATGTGATTGTGCCCAGCCGGCCGCCTCGAAACCCCTACGATCTGCACGCCATCCGGGAGGGCCACTGTTACAAGTTGGTGAGCATTGTCTCCAAAACAGTGGTGTTATGCTGCATTCTCCGCAAGAACGAAGTGGCTCCCTTCCACTTCCTCCTGCTCACAGACATGCCCCGTTTTCTGCTGCCGGAGGGGATGTTGCGTGTAGGCGGAGACCCCCAGCTGGAGAAGTTGTTACGGGAAACTGCTGCCCTCTGCCAGGAATGCTTCGATCCCAATGAATATTCCAAGGCTGTGCGGGAGGCCAAGCCAGACTTCTCAGAAGAGTGTGCCAGCCCCCGCCATGTACGACTCTGTCTGCAGGGCTACAGCCGTGATGAATTGGCCCAATCCTTTCAGCGCCTCTCACTTTGCTTGTATGCTGCCTCTGAAAGCAGTTGCCAAGAGCCGGCTCAAGGAGGGAGGACCCAACGTTTGCTTCTCCCCTCTCACCAAGAGCCCCCCAGCCTTATTTCTGATACTTTGGATTCTGAGCGTGAATACATGACACCTGATTGGGTGGAACCCACATTCCGGACTCAAGAGCTCCCGTATGAAGAATTGTGGACTAATCAAAACTCAGAGAATTATCCGGAATCCAGCAGCACTGTTCCTGGACTGGAGAATGCCAACAAGGGCCAGCGGGATCTTATCACTTTCGGGGGTTCACCTTGCCATCGAGGCCTGGTGCAGGAAAACCTTAACGCAGATGCTCCTCCTCCAGTCCCACCCAAATCTGAAGCGGTAAGAGATTCCGGTAGTAGACAGTTTGATGAAAAATAGAAATGGCAGTCAGGGCAAGGCACTCAAAAAAGTGTTTAACTTGAATTAACTGTCCAAGAAAGTTGTTGTCATCCAGGGAAGGGAAACACACTTAAAAGTGAATGTTGCTTATTCAGGCAAATTCTGCATGTAGAGATGTAGATGGATAAACCTTCCATCCTGAAGATTATTAGAAAATGAGCTAAAATATGTTACTATAAATCCTTTATAAAAATCCGTAATGTAACCGCATTTGGAATATTGCTAACAGTCTTTGTCATTGCACACATTTGAAAGTTTGAGCACTTCCTTTATAAAGAAAACATACAATAATAAGTGTATTTTAAGGTAGAAAATGGTGCATACAGATATGAAAAGGAAATACTGGGAAACATTTTGCCACTCTGCCCTAAAACTAGAACCTTGAGGTCATTTAGTACAGCTGAAGTGTGGAAAATTCAGGATTGAGAGCCACAGTGGCACAGTGGTTAGAATGCAGAACTGCAGGCTACTTCTGCTGACTGCTGGCTGCCTGCAATTTGGCAATTCAAATCTCACCAGGCTCAAGGTTGACTCAGCCTTCCATCCATCTGTGGTGGGTAAAATGACCCAGATTGTTGAGGGCAATATGCTAACTCTGTAAAGCACTTAGAGAGGGCTGTAAAGCAAAGTAAAACGATATATAAGTCTAAGTGCTATTGCTATTGAACAGCATTTCTTACATTGTTTACTGTCTTGCATAGTTTAACTGTAAAATTAGCTAAGCTATTTGTTTTATCTATAACTTGGCTTTTTCAGTGGCATATCTAGTAAATTCATTTAGTGACTGTTCGAAGTTACAACGGCACTGAAAAAAGTGACTTATGGCCCTTGTTCACACTTATGACCATTCTAGCAACCCATGGTCATGTGATTTATATTTGGATGCTTGACAACTGACTCTCATTTATGACGGTTGCAGTGTCCCGGTGTCATGTGATCAACTTTTGCAACCTTCTGAAAAGGAAAGTCAATGGGAAACCAGATTCACTTAACAATTTGTGTTACTAATTTAACCAATGTAGTGATTTAGTTAATAAACGTGGCAAGAAAAGTGGTAAAATGGGGAAAAATTCACTTAACACATTTCTCGTTTAGCAACATACATTTTGGTTGTAAGTCAAAGACTACCTGTATTCTCTTGACTAATTATTTTCCCCTACAGAAACCATCCTTGTGACATAGGCTGAACGGAGAGTGAGTGCTTGTCCCAAAGTCATTCAATGAACTTTCATGGCTGATGGTGGATTTATACCTGGGTCTCCTTGAACGTAATCCACCTCCTTAAAAACTTTGCATAACAAGCCAGTCTTGAAGACTGATTGCTATTCTGCAAAAACAGCTGTAACTTCAGGTGGATAGAATATAGGATTTCCCCAGGAATACGTAGAAATCCAGTGTGGGACAGAAGTTGAAATTTTGACCATTTTTTATTTTTTCATTATACCACAGTAATTATTTTTCAATAATTTTTTAGAAAGCAGAAGGAATGACCTGAGATGGCATTGGTCCAATTAGCTTCTAAGGAATGAACCTATGCAATGTATTAGGCATTTCCTTTGAATCAGATGCTCAATATATTATAATGGCTTTCCATTGGAATGGTAGTGATTTCAGAAGGATAAATGGACTATAAAGGAATGGAAAGCCAATAGCATTGATCACTGATTGTGATCTTTGTCTGGTCTCTCACCCAAGTTGATTATTTACCGAGAAATCTGAATTTCCTAAGTCTTTAAATGCTGCTCATGTGTATTACTCAGGAGAATTATACTGAGGAATTGATAAGCTCAATGGGATTTTTGCTGTCCATATTTCCTTGAAAGACATTTAGGTTACTGTTGATGATTCTGTAATAAAGGCATAAGAAATGGGATGTGCTCTAAAATATTCTAATATAGAATGCATTTTTGGGGGACACCTCATTTCATTGACTCCCCTCATATTTATCAACTCCCTGTCTTCTCTAGTGATTAGTTAGCATTCCATAGCTACTGAAGCTGTGTAGGCATCGGTATTGCTTTGGCTTTAGTTTATTTTTCCTTTTTTCATTATAATCTTTCATTCTTATGGTTTTCCCCATGACTGCTATATCTTATTGATGTATGCAGATGTGCAACTTTGATGTTTGCAAACGTGTAACTTTGCCTTAAAAATGCCCATCTGGCTCAGCCTTCCATTTAGTATAAGGAAATTTTGTTCCTTATAAATTTTGTTTACTGAGTTAATTAAATTTTGAATTACTGTGCTCTATTTTTGTGTGAAAGTGTGTTTGGAAAAGATATGGAACTCTAACTTATTGTCAATATTCTGTCCTCTTATGACAGAATACGAAGATCTTCGAGTGTGAGAGAGAGAGAATGTGATGTACTGATCAATCTGTCGGTTGCTAGTTTTTAAGGACATTTCTGGTCCTAGGAAATACAGAACACTCTGAGCTTGTTTTCTTCTTTCATTACCAGACTTGTTAACATCAATATGAGGGAAAATGGGATTTGCTGGCTGTTTGTATATAGTAGCTTGCTCTGCCAATTAATGGTCACGTAGCTGCTTCCTGATTGGTTGCTTGATTAGGGTATTGTTTCTTCCCTGTCTCAATTTATTTGCTGATGGTGGTCCAGCTTTCTGAGACCAACCCAGTACAGGTGCAGCCACTGTCCTTTGAGCTACTAGACTATCTAATGTCTCTGTCATTGAATGAGATACACCTGCCTATGTCAAATCGATGTCCGAAGTGACAGGACTTGGAGACCCCAAAAACAAAAAAAGACATATGCTGCTACAGACAGCTGAAATATACATGTGGACAGTATCATAAGCAAGCAGAAAAAAATTACAAAGTCTTGAGTAACTGTAAATAACAAATTGCTGTTAATAATAAAACTTCTGTATTAGTAATACTTTGCTTTCTCTTTTTTTTCTTTTTGTGGTCCAAGTTCATCTTTTAATAACTCAATACCATGGTGATCTTTCTTTCATCTCTTGTCTTTCTTATCTTTATCTACCACAATAAGACTAGAGATTCTTAGTCATGGGATATGCAGTATAGCATAGAATCCTAGATTGATGGCCAACAGACAAATCTTCCCTGGGTCTCTCTCAAGTCTTCTGTATAGCTTTGGCTTCTTATCTTAATAGGTTAAGACTCTACCCATAAATGTCCAACCTCACTGCTTGTACTGTATTTGTTGGACTATAGATGAGTCCCATGCATAAATGGCTCTTCGCTATCTTTAGTTCTGGAACAGACTCTTAAAAGTGTGACATTCTCTCTAGTGGAAATTCTGTCATTTCTGTTTTAAACAATCACCTCTGAAGAAGAAGGGATTCACAATATAAATTGTTCAAAGCTGGTGGATTTTAGCTGAGAAATCTTATTATATGAACTGTCAGGTGTTTTTCCCCCAAATTTTCAAGGCTCACAGGACTTTTGCTTACCTGTTGTACAGATCTCATTCAACAATATCACCATGCCCCATTACGTAAATAAATATGGTGGAGTCTAATCTTTTTTTTTTTAATCTTGCAACTTTGGTGCTATAGAGATCATCCATTTGACTTTCCTGTGCCAGGAAGCAACTGAGTCTTTCTTGTTTAGGTTCTGACTCATCTACCTGTACACTTCAGATAATTTACTGCAAATGCTATAATCTCCTAAAGTTTTTATTTATTTATTTTTTAATGAAATTTGGGTGTAGTTTGGTCATGCTTAGAATAATGGGTACTCAGTTCTTTCTTACCTGCAGTGAAATATCTTCTTTAAAGGACTGACAAATTCTGCCCATCAGTGATATCTGCTAGTAGTATTTTCAAAGTTAATATCCAAGCATTTCTTGCAAACATAAACCTTTATTTATTTATAACTCTTTGATGGTTCTCTCAGTGTAAATTTAAAAGCTGACTCATTGCTGTAAATTGTGCACTATTTGGGAAAGCCCTTTGCATCTCATAGGTTTATATTGAAGATATAGTTTTTCTAGCTTGACCTCCTATTCCTGTGTTTCAGTAATGTACAATTTCTGATTTCCCTTTTAATGAATTTTTCGTGCTCCCTGTGTTTTCCACTTCCCATATTTGAAATATCCACACCATTTCCTGGATGTACACAGTCTTACAAAAGGTAATTTAGATCATTGAACCCAATCTTTTGCTCAGTGTAGATATATAAATTAAAATATCCTCTGCCTCTGCTTCAACACAACCAGTGAAAGGAAGCCTACCATCTCTCTTAGCAATCAATTATTCTGTTTTAATGGCACTTGAAGGATTTGATTGTCATCATAGTTTCTTATCTAGTTTCTTCTCAGCATTTTGCATGTTGGATTAATGAAACTGTTACCCTGTGTTATCACTTTGACAATCCCTCTCCAGCCAACATCTATTTGCAAACTTTCTACATGGGCACTTTCTACATTAACAGTCTTTTATTTTATTTTTTAAAATCTTCTAGCTCTCTGTAGAACACATACATAGTTTGATCTGGTAGCATTTATTAAACATTACAGATTGTATCTTAAACCCAGTCCAGACATGAGTTTGACAGGCAATGTTATCCTCCACATTAAACTGGTATATGGCATGAAAGGACCACAATGTATGTACATAGAAGTCTTGTATATAAACAGCTGTTTGTAAGACAAACCTCTCTGTACTGTATTTTGCTCCTGGGTTGTCTCAAAATAGTAGTCACACTGTGCGCACACTGACAAATCTTCTGATCTTCCAAAGTCTGTTTTCTCATTCCTCATCCCCGGTTTTTCCCTAATTATTTATTTATTACATTTATATGCTACCTATCTCACTGTGAAACAACTCTGGTCAGCTAAGTATGTAACTTCATATACCTTGGTTAAATTATGTCCCATAATTTTCATTCCATTTTACTTTGTTAAGAATAGAAGTAAATCCAAGGGGGGGGGAGGGAAAGCAAGGAAGTTGAATCACCTCTATCTCTTTTCAAGTAATCTTGGAAAAAATAGACTTGGAAACATTTCTAAAGTGTTGTGTAGCTCTGATTGAAGTCTTTGAAAATGCCTTTTTCAGTCTGTATGGATATATGTGATCAATCTACTTCAGAAAATATCTTGGATTGTATTTAGTCCATCACCCCAGCAAATAACCATCTTATCCCCAATCTTTTCATAGGTGAGAGAGGAATGCCGTCTCCTTGTTGCTCCCCCTGTTCCACCACGTGGTGCCCACACATCGGCCACCTCCAGCCCTCCCATGCCTGTGCGCTTCCCCAAGCTCCAAGCGACAGTATCACCCAGTGCCAACCTCTCATACTACTCGTCTGGACTTCATGACATGTGAGTGATGGAACTGGGATTGCTTCTGTAGAGGGAGTTGTGAGATATACAGCCTTCTTTGTAGGAACCCAGTTGGGAAGATGAGAATGGGGAGAACAAAGTAGTACTGCATATGCTTAAAGGCATTTGCTTTATCGTCTTTCTTTGTGTACTGTAAGACGCAAAATTATTATGAATGAAGTCTTAAAAGTATAGACTTCTGGGCTGGTATCCAGAGGACTTTAAATGCTCTTCCTTCTTATCACCGAATTGGCTGCATGAGTCAGCTGTGCACTTACTATTGCTAGATTCAGGGTGTGTGCAGGCATGCTGAGTACAACAGCAAGAAAGGAAACACCATAAGAGTAGAACCGTTCTTGTTGGTTGACCTTTAGCAGAGGCAGTCTTAGGTGTCAGAAAGGAAGCATAGACTCTTCCCACCTTGATGGTAGAAAATTTAGCCCTCTGTTAAAGTATTATGCAAAAAAGAAAAAGAACACATTTCCACATTTGCCAGGAAATAATAAATAGGATTTTTAATCCTACAATATAAATAACATTTTTCCTTCACGTTTGGCCACTTGCTGGTTCTGTTTTTTTCCTAAGCCAATGTCCTAAAATGTACAATATTATGGAAAGCTTAATTATACGTAACGGTATCAGGCACATAAAACAAAGTATCTTTCCGTTGAAGAAAAGCATGGCTTTGATAAAAGAAGCTATGCCTCCCCATCATTTTGGACTATGTGTTTGGATTCTCCAAAAATGTTTGTAAAAACATTCGTTTTTTTAATTCCCATGGCTGTGGCACTTTTGAACTTTCTTTGAACTGTGGGTCTCAGAAAAAAATAATGAAAAGGACAGTACAGAGTTGGTTTTCTGTTTGGCCCCTGGCATTTATATTTTACCTAACAATATACTTTATTGGGAAGAAACTTCCAGATTAGCAGTTTGGGGTGAGGGGTGTGTGGGGTTGAATGAAAATGTCAGCAATGCCTTTTTAATAAGCAGCAATATTTAATAAGAAGTGGTGCAGGGTTTTCTGCGTAGACGGGGTTGGACTAGAAGACCACCAAGGTCCCTTCCAACTCTGTTATTCTATTCTATTCTATTCTATTCTATTAATATTGGATGCATTATGGTAATTTCTTATTTTCAAGAGATTTGTATATGCTTTAAAACTATTTATGGAAATTGCATGTTCAGTGTGCATGAAACATTTCTTAGCCTTCTTTGTTGTCAGGCAAGGAAATGTTTGGAGTAGTTTTTAGATATTGCAGGATTTGTCCCCTATGGTTTTATGACACTGATCAGAGATCTCCAAATCCCATTTCACTTGAGCTAGCTCTGATGCTGTTGTTTTTTCTTTGCCTGCCAGTTCAAGGCCACGAAGTGGTAGCTGCTCCCCATCTCCGGACTCCTACTCCTTGTACTGCTATCCCTGCACATGGAGTGACTGCAAAGTTGGAGAATCCACTAGTCGGCAGCTGGGCAGCCCTCAAGCACAGTTGCCACCTCAGCCCCCACCTGCTCAGATGTCTTCCTGGTCTGACCCTTGGCCATGTAATGATCCTGGTTCAAGTGTGGCCACTGGGAGATCCACTCCTCTGCTGGGGAGCAGTGATGCCATCAAGAGCTACCATAGCTGCCCTCGCCTGAAGCCTCCCCCTCCACAGAAACGCTTTGCTCCCTTTGGTGCTCTTAACCCCTTTTCCAATCCAGCATATTCTTCCAGTCCAGCTTCCTCTGGCTCCTCCGATTGGTTGGAATCTCTTGAATGGCAGAAGACAACTGCTTCTTCCATAGACACTTTTGACCTCTTTGAAGGCACCTCCTCCCCAGAGGGGCACTGTAGTCCTGCACCACCGCCTCGCTCATCGAAACCCTTTGACACGGCTGAAAATATTGTCATTCGGACGTCAGTAGCCCCTTTGTCGTCCACCATTGTTCATGGCTCTGAAGGTGGCATCACCCACCTTTACCTGGCTCAGGGGGTCATTGAGGCACCTCCTGCCCGTCTGAATGGGGATGGCTCACCCTGGCAGCCTCCTGGTGACTTATCAACGCTGTCGCTTGAGGAGGTATCTAGGTCCTTGCGCTTCATCGGCCTCTCTGAAGATGTGGTCAGCTTCTTTGCCCGGGAACGCATCGATGGTAGTATCTTTGTACAACTGACCGAGGAGATCCTATCTGAGGATTTTCATCTTACCAAACTTCAAGTGAAAAAAATAATGCAGTTCATCAAGGGCTGGAGGCCCAAGATCTAGACTGGTGAAGGAAAAGTTTCTCTGTGGATTGCAGGAGTTAAGATTCAGGCTGTCCCTTCAGTATAAAACTAGGAGAGAGGCCAAAGCAGATACCACTATCTCAAAAATGATGACAGGATATAAACCCCAAGAGCAACACAGGTTTTTGATGATGTCAATTTTAACCACAAACCAACACAAGAAATTGGCAGGAAGTTGCAAATTTCCTTTTATGGAAATGGGCAAAGTAGAAATCAGAGCAAAACGGAAGCCTCAACAGTTGCACATGAACGATACTTTATGATGAGTTCCTATTGAGTGTCTTTGTGCCAAGATTAGCAAGGAGAGTTATTGCTTTACGTAATTTCTTGCGTTGATAGTGTGGAAGAGGAGGAAAGCAGCAGAGGCAATTTGTGGGAAGAGGGTTACATGTTCCCTTTCTGGCCCTCAGAATCACCAGAGCCAAGCTGCCTATTTCTGATTGTTTCACGTAACATTAGCTTGGAGGGGTTTTGCTTTAGTAAGGGACAGGTAATGAATATATATCCTTATGATTGGGGGCAATCAATTTGAGGGGGACTCTTGATATAGAAGGAAAAGTAACAGCAGTGACTTATGATGCACACACACACAAAAATAGAGCAATTGTATCTGCATTTCTTTTCCCCAAATGCCCTCACAAGGTTTTATACTTAAACCTTTGGAATGAAATGTAGGCAACTTTATAGCTGAAAGAAGTTTGGATAGAACTCACCTGCCTTAGAAACCCTGATCCTTAATCTGGGGTCTAGATTAAAATGTCAGTGTGTCAATTTGTATTTTACAGCATTGCTTAGAGCCCTACTTCCACATGCAGGCTAATTTCAGTGTTGCCCTATGGAGAAAACATCCTGCATGTAGAAAACGAATGGGTTTAAAAGAAGGATTTTAGAGTAATCTAGAAGTGCTAATTCTGCAAAATCAGTGTGCAATGCTGACAGTGGTGTCCACCCACCTGCAAGTCAAAGGGCTGCAGGGTAGTAAAAGCTTTGATGATTCTACGCTTTTTACACAGAACACTGACACTGCATAAGGCCACCTTCCTAAACACTTGAACTTTTTAAGCACCTTTGCACTGTTGAAAGGGCTAAAACCGTAACAACTGTGTGCGGCTTAAATGTCATGTTTCTGCACTAAAATGATGGAATATTTGGGCAGCCTAGTTTTGCCTATGCAGAAATTCCCTAGCACCCAGTGAGTTTCATGTAATTTGCTCCTATTATACCTAACCAGGTGTCTGTGATTGTTTTTTGGATGGCAGTTATTTACTGCAACTTAGTATAATGTATAGGCAGTTGGTGGTTTTTTTAAAAAAAACCTCACCCTGTAAATCTCTAGGCATATTTTACTAATCCTCCTTCCTCCTGGCAATTTCATTCTGTGATTGCCTGCCTACTACTGTCGAGTTTTCCACATTTCAGCAGCAACTGCCTGTTTCCTAAGAAAACCACAATTTTCACAATTGTTTTTAGCTGTGAAATGGGGCTAAACGGCCTAGAGGAGTTCAATGTATTCATTTCTACTTTTAGTACTGCGATAATCAAATAAACATTTATTTAAAAATGTGTGCCTAGAATATGTTGTTCAGAAAGAAACTGAATATCTGTTATAGCAGAATTCCCCAACCTTTCTGGCCTGCCCCGGGGGGGGGGGGAAGGAGGAGAGGAAGCGGGGCGGAGAGGGGATGGTTCCACGTGAGCAAATGGAGAGTGCATGCGCTTGGCTGCTATTTGCACATGCTTGGCCAATTCTGAATCGCTCAATACCTGGTAGTGGGCTGTGGAGGGAGCTGGAGACTCTAGATGCTGTTAGACAACAGCAACTAGAGTATCAACTAGTTTCAACAAAAATGGAAGAGAACGAACCAAAGCTATCACGCTACAGCAGATTAAGAGCCTCTCTTGTCCGAGTGTCTTCACACAATGAGATAACCTCAAGGAAGCTTTCAAGTAAGGTAACACACAACTGCACTCCCGCTTATGTTCCCCAGCAACTGGCACTGAAAAGATAGGCTCCCCCGCCATCTCCACTGGCAACATACAAAATAAGCCAAAGTCTGCTGGATCCCCATCCCTTGAAGGCTGATTTGTTTTATTTAAAGCATCTGGCTGGAGAAAGATGCCTTCATCTGCTTCAGTATTTTGACAAGTGTTTATTTCCATACATGGAATTACTTTTGGATTGTAATGCTGATTGTCCTAATTTGGATACTTTTGGAGCTGTAGGCAGCACACACACACCTTTTTAAAAACTTTCTTCAATGTTGATTGTTTTTGTGTAAATTAGGAAGTTCCAGTCTCAGTAAAGATCCTTGAATGGCAACTTCCATTCATTTACCGGTAACTTAAATGTCTTCAACATGGTTTGCCAATACACTCCAGCTGCCTATTGATGCCCTCAAGCTACAGGGTCTCCCCACTGAATTTAATTATACTGCCTCCAACAATATAGTGTCAAGGATAGCTCTACATTACAAAGCATTTCTGAAAAAATAAAAATAGAATGTTAAACCTTTTGTTTTTTGCATAAGAAAAAGAAAATACGTTGAGAGCCCAAGAGGAATGGGATGAACAGAAAGGTATTATTGTGTGAGCTAATGCATGCCCACTGAATAGATTTTGCTTGTCCACTCATTTTTACACAGCATGTTTTTGCTTTGATGAATGTATATATTTTGTGAAAATCTTGCATAATTTGGGTTTTGCCCTGGATATAGCACAAAAATTGTATGTAAAACTTCATGAACTCTAGTACTAGCAAAATCCCGACTCCATGCTGAAAATCCCTGCATTCTCAGATTTATTGGAGATTTACTTATAACCAGTGGTTGGCTCTCCAGAATGCTCTGGAGATCTTCAAATTATCTTTGATAAACTTAAATCTTTAAATTAGATCACAGAATCCCTCAGAGGTTTCAGCCTCAACGGAACCTTGTTTTAGTCACGCAGCACTTTAATAGCAGTTCTAACCCTGAATGAATGACAAAATTATGTACAGAACAATATACTAGAATTTATTCTTATGAATTTTCTGCAAGCTACATCTGCTTTCCGATAAGTAGTTCCTTGCAATGGGCCTGAAAAGTACCATGCTTTGAGCAGAAACCTCCCCATTCTTTCTTGTGATAATGGGGAAATCAACATTCAGCCTGGTGAGGGGTGGGCCAGGAAGAAGTAGTGCCTAAATAACCAAGGCACTTAAAAGAGTTAAAACCCACAGCCCTCCGATACGAAGATGTCTTGTAGGTCTCCCCCTTTTCTTTTTGGTTAGCAGATGCCCATTCAGGCAGTTCTCTTGTGAAATTTCTTGCTGGAGTCCTTGGCATGGTCAAGCAGCAACTGGCATGGTGTGAACTGACTCCCATAGACATCTTCATACTTCTTCATGTAGTCCACGAGCTGCTGGGCCCCAAAGTAGTCTGCATATTGGAAGGGGCCTGCCATAACATTCACAGAAGTGAGGGAGGAAGAGGAGAAGGTAAGACTTCCTAAACCACATGGTCTTTATGCCACAATTTCATATTGCTGCCCTCGACTGCCATTATACCTTGATTACAAGCATTCATGTATCTATAAGTTATGTCATAAAAAATAATTTGGAAGGCGAATAACGAATGGATACACTCGCTACCGTGTTTCCCTGAAAATAAGACGGTCTTATTTTTTGACCCCCGGAATATGGCCTTGGCATTATTGGGGGGGTATTATTTTGGGGGTGCAGGAGGCGTTGAGTGTGGGACTGGATGTCCCGTCGCCGCCGTCTCTCCTCCCAGTTTGCGCCGGCCGAGCGGCTGGCTCGCAGCTGCCGCTCATGGAGCAGGACTCTGCAAAGCTTGTTGCCTTGCACAGTCCTGCTCCACGAGGCAGCAGCAGCGGCGGCACAACGAGTCTCACAAAGACTCACTTCTGGCAGGTAGGGCAGGGTGGGACGCGCCCTACTTGACACTTGTAGCACGTTGGGAAGCACGTTGCAAAAGAAAACCTCGCGAGTTCAAAAGTTTTCTTTTGCAACGTGCTTCCCTGCACACAACTGCGAGGAACGCAATGGGGCTACAAGTGTCAGATAGGACGCGCATCTCACAGCCCACCCCTCTCCCACCTCCAAACTGCACTTTTCGCGAGTGCAAAATGTGTTTCCTTACATAGCAAGAAGTTTTTTTGCAAAGCCTGCCCGAAAGAGAGAAGTTAAGATGCTAAGATGAGCGTCTCACGTCCAGCCCCGCCCCAGCCCCTCTCCCACCTGTCTCCACTGGATCTTACAAACTCTGGAGCCACAGGGAACTTTACACAGCAAAATGAATGGCATGAAATGGTGAGAAATGCAGTTCAACACATTCAGAGGACACTCCGATGCTTGTCCTTCTCTCTCTGGAGAGCAAGCACTGGAAACACAGCTCAACTATATTGCCAATTCCTGGTAATCCTCAAGGGTTGCTAAAATCGCATTGTTGCTGCTAAGAAAGTTTTCCATAGTTTTGAATTTTTAATTTGCAAGCGTTCAAGAAGTATTTCCTTATGGAAAGAGTCATACTGTGGAACGAGGCAATCCTATTCATTTCTATATATTACCAATTGAAAAAGAATGCGACCCAAATTAAATTACATTTTCCATTATTGTTTCCAACCCTTCGGCTATATAAAAGACGTTGATTAATTTCCTTGCTGAATGACAAAACTCACCTCCCAGGCACGGTGGAAAGCCTAGTCCAAATACTGCTCCAATGTCCCCTTCCACAGGATTGCTGAGGATGCCCTCTTGTAAGGTCAGAATGGCTTCATTCACAAACCTCGTCACCAAACGCATTTGGATATCTTTCTCTGTGGACCTGGGAAGGGAAGCAGTAATTCATTATCCACCCTCACAGCTAGATTAGAAACACAGCGGCTGAAACACAGAGGCACAAGCCAGTGACATAGAAGGGCGGGGACTAATATCCAGTGGCAGAGTGGACAATCCTCAGCAATCTTCAGCTAACTGGATTTCAGAAAAAAGGTGATGGCAAAAGCCAATTTTTTTGTATTTTGCAGAAGGGGTGGTGCTGGTGGATTGAAAGCAGACTACGATCCAAATGAAAATATACATTTGCAATACTGCAAATTTCAAAAACCAACATGGATATGGATTTATATATCAAAAGAATATTCATCTAGTTTTGGAGCTAGTAATTCTTTGTTTGAACGTATGCTCAAATGATGCTAGTTTTGGTGCAGTCCATTGACACTGAAGACAATTCCACTTCTCCCGCATCTGGTACTATTCTGTTGGGAACCATACAAAATAATGGCCTAGGCTTTCAATGCTTTTACATGCAGATGTTCCCATGTCAATTCTGAGATGTTCTGCATTCAAAATGTGTAAATCTTAGGAAAATCTCCATCTATCTGAAATATTGACACTTAAGAGTAAAATAAATTGTGCTAAATCAGGGCTGTCAAACCTGCGGGCTGGATGTGTCTGTCACGCATTGGCTACGCCCACGCCTGGTTTAGGGAAAAAACATGCATCACATGATGACACCGTGATGATGCAAGTTTGACATCCCTGTGCTAAATGGACAATGTTCTAATTCCATACGGCAGCTGTTATGTATTTATATGCGTACAGGGAATTAAGTAAAGCCAATGATCAGTCTTTATTCTGGAATGCTTTATCTATTTAGCAAACCTCTCTTTTCCCACTTACACCTCTGGCTTGGCAACTATTTTGAATTTCTCTAGAATTTCATTCATTCCGTTGTTGAGATCCCGATTCTTTACGCCTTGCTTGTAAAGATAAAAGCCTTTTCCTGATTTGCGGCCTGTCAAATGAAAGATAAGAAGGTAGTGAGGATGCGCTTAATATAAAAAATGGCAAAAACTGACCAGAAAAGATAAAATAAGGGAAAGCTCAAAAAGATGCTCTACCTTTTGGAAAGAAGAATGTGGTAGGGAGTGGGGAAAATATTCTCATTCTAATATTCTAAAATTCAGTGACCATTTTCCTCTAAAAAATCTAGAAGTAGTCATCACTTACTGACTGCCTTGTTTAGCAATTGCTCAAATTTACAATAATTAGGAAAAACTGTTGTGACCAATAGTAGTAGCTGATAGTAACCCTACCACATCGTGTCTACAGAACCCAAAGTCCATGAAGGCTTCCAGGTCTGTTGAATAAGTGACTTAACTCATGCGCTGGTTTCTATAGTCGTCACTGTGCTAACAATAACAAAAGCAGAGTACGTGGCATGGCCACGTCACTGGAAATCTGTTTAACTCAGCCATATCCCAAATTACTTTTAGAACAATATTTTTCCACCTTGGTATTTTTAGGACAGATGGACTTCAACTCCCAGATTTCTCCAGCCAGCAAGGGCTTGCTGGTTGGGGAATTCTGGGAGTTGAAATCCACCCATCTTAAAGTTGCCAAGATGGAGAAATATTACTTTAAGAATGAAGAAAGGAACCCAGAAATTGGGACCACCAGCTCTAACGCTCGTCATCCATAGTCATCACTTTCCCTGTAGTGATGCAGACCAATGCAGCAGATATCAAGTTACTCTGAGGAAATAGGGCTTAAAATGGGGGGAAAGAGTGGATCTGACAGATAAACCATCTTTCCAGGGGCTCATATCTTTGTATTTAAACTGATTTCAGAAAGCTGAGATCCAGCAATTTCTTCATGCAGAAGGAAGGAATAAGGGAACAGTGACAATGTCCTGTCATATCATTCTTTACAGGTAGTCCTCAACTTACAACCACAATTGAGCCCCAAATCTCTGTGGCTAAATGAGACGGTTGTTAAGTGAGTTTTGCCTCGTTTCATGACCTTTCTTGCCACGGTTCGTTAAATGAATCACTGCATTCGGTTAATAACACTAGCTAAGTGAATCTGGCTTCCCCATTGACTTTGCTCGTTAGAATGTCACAAAAGGGGATCACATGACCCCGGGGCACTGCAACCCTCATAAGTACGAGTCCGTTGCCAAGAATCTGAATTTTGATCATGTGGCTATTGGGGGTGTGTGTGCAGGAATGACCGTGTGAAGAATGGTCATAAGTCACATTTTTCAGTGCCACTGTCACTTCGAACGATCACTAAACAAACCAAATTGTAAATTGAGGATGATCTGTGCTATGTATGACTGGCTCAAAACGCAGATGACAATTATTTTCCATGAAGAAAATACAATAGACAGGAGCAGAATGAGTGGCAGCTGGATTTGAGAAGTGGCTTAAAGGGAACAAGCCATCCCACGGATAACCATCCATAGACGTGCCACTGGCATGAGGTAGTTGGAAACCAAGCAAAGAACAAGTGAAGAGCAGCTGATGCTGGTACATAAGATTGAACTGTGCATGCAATTCATACCTAAAAAGCCCTTGTCTACCATGGCTTTCATTAGCTCCACATCCCCTCCTTTGAATCGTTCACCAAAAGCTTTGCCAAGATCTTCAGCTACATGAGTGGCGACATCGACCCCAACTTCATCAACCAAAGTAATAGCTCCAACAGGGAAGCCAAAGCTAGTGGAAAGGGAATCCACTTTCTTAGGATCAACACCTTCCTGCAGAAGACGCATTGAAAAAGAAAAGGCTTTGGGTGAAAGAAACAGGGTGAAGGTAGATCAAATTCTGGTGATTAGATAATTTGCCATAGTCAGCAATTTCTGTCTCAACTAGTTAACAATATGAGCAAGACTGCCTCCTCCCTCTCTAATTATATTAAGTAAATATAGTGTCCCTAATCACTGATTTCTCACTGGATGAACCGGGTGTATAACTTATGAGAAGACTATAAATGATAAGTGTTGCCCTATTTTGTCCCAGTTTTACTTGGTGGGTATAATGCTATGATTTAAAAGCCACAATAGTAAAACCAATGAACCTGCTCCTTCTAATTATGTGCACTTCTGTGTAAAAACTTTTGGTGTTTTTTTTTGGACTATATGTTTCTACTGAATCTTGTCAATTTCCTGTGGTAGTCTGAATGAACAAACACTGTACACCAAATTTTGATGTTGGTGTCATTTATATATAAACAAACATCTTATGATTTGCTAGTCTGAAAAGGTAATCATCTCTTATATTAACTGGCTGTATTCCCAGAAATTGGAGCAATTGCAACCAAATACTTATTATTACTGGTTTTCAGTCCTACATACTAGTGGGTAGCTGACATAAGTTCCTTTTATGAAATTCAATAATTATCACAAAACATAAGGAATCCACGTAGACTTAAAATTCAATTACTGACTCAAATAAATGTGATGTTATTTGTTAATTTAAACACTCTTTGTGTTATCAGCAGGACTTGAAATGGGGTGAGTGTCTTTTCACAGAGCTGTATCATCCCATTTAAATCCATAAAAGACTCTCCAGAACCACAGCTGTTTGCAACAGACACTAACCTGAAGGATACGGACAATTTCAGCCATCATGGGAGCAAGGCACCTAGTTGTATAGAATCCTGGACCATCCTGTGGAGGAGGAAGCAGAAATATGAAATAGGTTTGCTAAGGAAGATGAGGCAGCAAATAATCTAACTAGTCTTCCCTCACCAACTCACTTTAATAGATGTTGCTTTTCTTATCTATTGGGTATTTCTCACCTATGGGGCATTTTCCTATTCAGAGGCCATACATGTGGCAAAGACACTTGTTTAGACGAACGTTTCAGTGGTATGGGCTGAACAGGAATTTAGGCTGAGATCCCAACTACTATGGATTTGATATTTATTAATATAATGTGTTTTTATGCACATAATTTGTATTCCACATCTAAATATAAAAGGGTTAAGCTTTGACTTCAGATTGACATTTGTGAGCTCTCCAAGAGCTCATAAGTGGTTAAGCAGATAAATCATTAGTGTATAAAGCACAAATCCGGGTTTTTTTGTGCCCATTTCTTCCATGGAAGAAATGGTAGACTCAGCTCTGTGAGAAGCAGAGACAATAACCGCAGTGGAATGAAGAGCTGATGAGAATCTCAATGCTTCCTCTCCGGACAAGAAGAAAACTTAAGATCGCCCACAAGTGTTCCTGAGAGTTGCTCCTTACAAGGAAAGATCCTTACAAGACAGAAGATTTAGAGTTCTGGGAAACAAAGGAACAGCTACCTTGCTCAAACCACTGTTGGCATCTTTAAAAGGACACCTGGTTTGCATACGGGTAGTCCTTGACTTACAACCACTCAGTTAATGACTGTTCAAGCTTACAACAGCACTGGGGAAAAAATGGTTGTATTTTAAGAAAAAGTGATAAGTTACTAAAATTGTTCATTCTTGTTTTGATGAAAGGGGCAATTATTTCTTTATATATTTCTTTTTCATCATATTCTTATTTTTTCTGTTTTTTTCTATTTTTTCCTTTTCTGCAGCTTCTATTCTTTATTCTTTCCTTTTTTTAAGTTTATATTAATTTTTATTGTTGTAATTGTAATTTCTAAGAAAATTAGCTTTTTTTGGGCTCTTCTGAAAGTTCTCTGTGCATCTGCAGTAATGTGGATCTTCCTATGAAGAATATGGCTGATACTTTTTTCGCAGCCTGCTCATGCGGCAATTTAGAAGAAGAAAAAAAGTTTAATCCTGGCCATTCTGACTCAAAATGATAATTCCACTGAGAGCCTTCTGTATTTTTTTATAAAAATCACAATCACCTTAACCACAATGATGACCTTTCCTTGTTTGAGACCAACAGCCACAGCAGAGGCTGCTGTTTCCGGGGATGTCTTGTCAGTAGTGATGATCTCTAGCAGCTGCATCTTATCAACAGGAGAGAAGTAGTGCATCCCAATCACCTGAAGTATGCAAGAAGTAAAATGGAAAAGAATGAAGACCCTCAACATACAGTTGGGCTTGCCATATGCTGCAAAGCGGAAACAGTCAAATCCTTTACACAGGGATAACCAAGCCTAATTAAAGCTAAGCCTGATTTTGTGTGTAAGGTTTTCACTCCTTTAAACTGTTCCAGCCGGCTGCTGCACTTGTTTAAGTGATGCTGGAACAAACTACTCACAAATAGAAGCCAAGGATTAATATTTTCTTTAAACACATTTGCTATAGTCTGCATCACAGAACGTTAGCAGAAATCTAGTGAGCTCAAGGCATTTAGGGCAAATAAATATCCCTACTTTATGAGAGAGGTCAATGCTCAGGATCAGAGTAAAATGCTGGTTTTTCCAACAAGACTAAGATACACTGTGGGGAAACCACAGATGGAGAGACCTTACTTAACAATGGTTTTTCTACAAAAACACAACTCACCTTATCTGGCCTTTTGCTGGCTACGGCTATCTGATTGATGGGAAGAGCAGATGTGTTGCTGGCAAAGATACAATGAGGAGGGATAAGCTGGGAAGACAAAGCAAATGTTACACGTGGGAGAGGGAAAGTGTATCGTTATGGCTACAGCAAGAGCTGTGATGGCGCAGTGGTTAGAGTGCAGTACTGCAGGCTACTTCTGCTGACTGCCAGCTGACTGCAATTTCACAGATCGAATCTCACCAGGCTCAAGGTTGACTCAGCCTTTTATCCTTCTGAGGTGGATGAAATGAGGACCCAAAAGAAACAAAAAAAACTCTTATCTGGGATAGAGTATCTCATAAAAGCCCTGATGTAGCCATGTGCTTGGTCCCTTGACAGGACTGGCTTGTAGTTGGTAGGAAGCAAGCAACAAGGTGAGGATTGACATCCTTATAGTAATATTCCTTCCTTTGACTGCTACAGTTCTAATGCTGATTGATGGAATCATCTGGTTGGACTGAATGGAGATACTTTCAGGGGCAGTCATAGGATCAGATTACTGACCAGACGTGCCTGGTACGTGCTCCAAGATTAACATACTCTTCCAATTTCTTCAGCTTTTACAGAGGAATGAGGTAGAAAATTTTATATGGGAAATTAGGAAGGTGGGAGATGCCCCCAAATGCATATCACAGACCCATCAGGCATTTTGGTCTTGAACTTCTACTTACTGCTTCAACCTCCTTCAGCACTTTGTGTTTGATGTTGAGGTCTTCAAAGACAGCTTCAATGATCATGTCAGTTTTCTTAAAGTCCTTGTAATCCAGCTGTCCCGTCAGGTCACTTAGGAGCATGTCCCTTTCAAATGATGTCAAATTCTTCTTTCTCACTTTATCATTCAAGCTGAAAAAAATCATTAGGGTGGGGACAGTGGGAAGTATTGAAAATAAGCTGTTGGGTAAAGTATAGTGAAGAAGTTGTTCGTAGTCATACTTTTTTTTTATATACTGAAGAAAGGTTGTCTTAAGCTTTGAAGGATATTTCAAACGCTATTATTTTAGAAGCAGATGTCTTTTTAACTTTAGATTTTATTATTTTTAAGCACTTCTAAAATATTGTTTTAGTTTCTAGTTTTAATTGCTGTAAATTTCTCGTAGCCAACCTGGAAATACATATACTGATCAACACACAACAAAACAAAAAAGCAAAACTAAACAATACAGACTTTGAGGGCTAATTGTGCACTTATAAATAGCATTGTTTCCAAACAGTTTGGCAAATGCAAATAATGATCCTGGATACTCTCCTAAAAGGGAGAGGAATAATAATAATAAGATACTTGTCAAAATAAATATACTTAAGTATAAGGGAATCTGGGAGAGATACTGTACTGATTTTTTTTTAAAAGCTTGTAAAATGACCATTGTAGCGTATCACCAGAATGTGTCATTGTTTTCAAATTTTCCTGTCAACTGACAATTTATTACCAGAGTAGATCTCCCCAAGCCTAAACAAATCTAGAAAAAGAGATGATTCTCTAAGTACTTGAGAAAGTATAATAGCTTTTCATTAGCTTTTAAAGATTATTTTGTTTCATTTATTTATTTAGAAAATTTATATGAACGCCCAAATTAGTCACAGTGACTCTGGGCAGTTTACAGAAGTAAGATTATTGAATTAGAAAAAACAGAGTTGGAAGTTGGACCTTGGAGGTCTTCTAGTCCAACCCTCTGCTTAGACAGGAAAGCCTATATTATTTCATACAAATAGCTGTCCAATCTCTTCTTAAAAACGTCCAGTGTTGGAGCATTTACAACTTCTGGAGGCAAGTGGTTCCACTGATTAATTGTTCTCACTGTAAGGAATTTTCCCCTTAATTGTAGGTTGCTTCTCTTCTTGATTAGTTTCTACCCTTTGCTTCTTATCCTGCCCTCAGATGCTTTGGAGAATAGCTTGACTCCCTCTTCTTTGTGGCAGTCCCTGAGATATTGGAACACTGCTATTATGTCACCCCTGGTCCTTCTTTTATTGGGAAAGAATTAGGCACAAAGATACTGAATTCCAACATAAGAAATGCTGGAAGGAAAAAAACAGTGTTGGAGTCACACTTGCTACTCTGATAAGCTTCTTCAGTCTGTACATTTTTGACATGAAGAGCTTTTGAAGAGCAAAAAGGTAAAAAAAAAATTTTTGCATATTACTGCTTCAAAAATGACAAATACTGACAATTCAGGGCTGATGTTATGGCAGGATTCCAATCTCCCCAGACTGCAAATACAGCAGATGTTAGATCCTAAGTGAACATACCCTTTATAGACCTGCTGCTGTCCCCTGCTCAAGCCATCCAGAGTGGTGTCCTTCATTATGATCTTAAGACCCTTTTCCATAGAAACCTGAGCAATCCCTGCACCCATCAAACCGGCTCCCAGAATAGCAAGGTTCCTGTACAAAGAGGGAATAAAAAAAGTTCACAAAAAAAAAAATAAAAAAAAATATGTTATAGTATAAATAATTCACATTTAAAATTCTTCTTTTTTTAATCATGCTGGAAAAGTAATCAAATAATTAAAATGATGTTGAATAATTTACTAGTTAAAAAGCATTAAAGCTCACTGGTCACTTCTGCTTCAAGGTAGGTCAGTGTAATTTTTGGAGCCCAGAATCTTACTGAATTTAACAGGTGTATATTTATATAAACATTTGGGAGAAATGTTTATCTATAAACCGCAATAACGCATTTCAAGTTACATTAAGAAAGAATCAACAGAAATTAAGATCCTTTATTAGTTTCCTGAATGCCGGCATTTTCAACACAGTTAGGATATAAACTTCCATTTCCCCTGCTTTGCAGTGGACAAGCTGGCTGTGTAGAAAGCTTCTGAGCATGGTCCTGCCAGGAGTCTGACTTTGCCTGTGCATGCAAAGGCCAATCTGAAGCAAAACAGGACGACTAACTTTCTGCCCTACCAGGACAAGCAGGAAAAATGGGAGGTTTTGGCTCAGCTAGAATGCATTCAGCAATTTCAGAGCCAGTCCTCTCAAACTAGATTGAATTGGCTAGGTGACATTCCTGCCCTTTGAACTGGCCTGCAAGTTATTAATGCAAACCATCTGATCTTTTACATACAAACAGACAGAATCGTTCTAGCCAGCACACCTGAAGGCTGTTCAAATAGTTGGACTTACTTGACTGGTTGCTTGGGCTCCCCAAACTTGTTCTTCTTGCACTGCACCTGACCATGATAGAGCCCCATTAAGGCCTTGCATTCAGGAGTCATCCCGAGTTCCCCAAATTTCTGCAAGAGGTGGGGATGGAAGAAGTGGAGAGAAAATGAAAAACAAACATTCAGAGGAACTTCCATAGACTCATAATACCATCCTGAAGTAACAAATAAAGAGTAAACAAGCACTCTAGAAGGGCACATCAGAGGACCAGCTACAAATTAACATTGGTGGAGGCCATGATGTTGCATGATTAAAATCTTGAGTTAAGTCTTGGTGGTCCATGACCATAGTGTGTGGCCACAAAAGGTATTTAAAAGGGTCAGTGGTGAAGAAAACTGCTGTAGTATTCATGTGCATGGCATTTCCCTCTAAACTTGCTGATTTTTCATCTGGTTTAGTTTAGGGATTACACTGCTTCTAACTGGTGATGATAGTGTTTAACATACTTTTGGTGTTAAATCCATGTAAAGAGCAACAATGTAGCAATACATGTGTTTTTAGCAAGCTTTCCAGACAAAATCTTAAATACAGATGTGATTTTAATTTTGCAGAATACAATGTACCATTAGAGCAAATATACCTATTTTCCTTGCTGGGTGCTTTTTTCTTTTGTGTCATAATCCATGAAGGAAAATGCCATTATTATCTCGGTTTTAAACTATTATACCATTATATAGGTTTAAAAGTCACCATTTAAAAAAAATTCACCCTGTTAGAAATATTACAAATATAGCTTCTATCTATGGACCATAGCTTATGGTTACAAAAACTGGGTCATCACAATAGCTGATGATCGTTTGAAAGCAACTGAACAAGTGGGACATAATCAGTGTTACACCTCAAAAAAAACAATTGTAATTTTAAAAAAAAGACAGCAGACACTTTGCATCAAAGGTTTTTAAATACTCCCTTATCTTGGCCTTATGTTATTGTTAGGATTTTGCTACTGAAAACTGATTTTCCTTACAAAATAAGAGAGGATCACACATTCTATCTCATTCTGGCTTGTAGGGCTGAAGCCTAGCTTCTTTTTTGAAATAAAGATGGAACATTGGAAATTATGGCTAATGCGAGAGAGCAACTAATCACTCAATGCCCTTGACTACTGGAGAAAACCTGCATTGAAAACTCAAGGAGGATATTGCTAAGGCTGCAAGATAAAGACTTTAGAGAGCTGCTGACAAGTTACCTCTGAAAAATATATTGATAACATTATTGCTCCAATAAGAAAGATTCTCATACATCCACAATGCTATCTATTTTTTATTATACGATAGTATCCTTTTCTCTCTGAGCATAAAGAATGCTGAGGAGGTGGGGAATGAAGGGCTTTTGAGATGTCTTGAAGGCATGAGAATCAAGCTGCAGAGAATATCCAGATAATGATGAGAAGATAATTATAACAAAAGTGGCAAGCCCTGAAGATCAAATTTTAGAAGATGTACCAATTGCTCATCTAGTAGTACTAAGACATGAAATGGCATCAAAACAAAATTCACTACCAGTCTGTCACCTATTTAAGCCAATCATCTTTTAAGCATCACGTGAAACTTTTAAAAACTGGACCAAAGATTCTTTACCTGGGATTCCAGAAGGTACCCGGCTTCATTGCCTTTTTCTAGGCCAGTCTTCACTACCTAAAACAAAACAAAAAAAATTTTTTTTTCAAAGTATGTTTAGCCCATATTGTTCACAACAACAGCTAAAGCATTAAACACAGTATTAAAAACAGCTAAGAGAAAAAGAACACATCAAAAGCCATTTCACTTTTGGAGGATGTGTTGCCTACCCTTCTGGTTCACCCCAGAACTTGCAACGGAGTTGTTGTTTTTACCACCTTGGCAGAAAAGATTCTAGCACAGATTCTAACTTTGGAGAATGCAAAGAAATCTCATGTTTCTGAAACCAGTAATAATTCCGTGAAGCAATGAGTCCAGGTTTTATTTTGCAATGCTTTGAAGAGCTTTCAGAGAGGATCCCAAATCTACAATCTACCTTTTTTTGCAACTTTGTGCCTCCAAAAATAAAGTGCTATATATTGGGAATAATGGGAATTGTAATCCAATGTATGTGACTTGCTGTAGCTTAAAGTAAAAAACAAAAATCAAAATTGGGAGGGATCCAATCATATGTTTCCACTATAGTTTTTCAGTTATGGAACAAGCTAGAACAATTCTTCTTTTCCTGTTTCCCATGCATCCTTAAAATCTTCACCTGAGGCTTCCCAACTTTCCAAGGCAGATTTTGAAGACATGCAGGAAAAACAAAGAAAGTTTCCACTGCATAGACTTTCCAACACTGCAGTCCACCCAATAGTATTCCGTTTAACCAGAAAACTCCAAAGACGCCCTCTTGCTACTGAGATCTTAGTTTTTTTTCTCCTCCCTATACTTTGTCTCCAAATTGCTTCATCAATAACAACCTCCCAAATTGGATGCATGGGAGGTGACAGTCATGCCTAGGAGAGCTTTTACATAATTTAATGCTGTGCGCCAGTTGCGCCCTTTCCTGGATTGTGAGGCCCTGCCCGAGGGTCACTCCTGGCATGGTCATCTACTGTTTGGATTGCTGCAATGCGTGCTTGAAGAATATTCAGAAGCTGAAAACAGGTACAGAGCGCAATGGTGAAGACAATTCTGGGGGACATGAGACACAACTGCTGCGTGAGCTGCATTTGCTGCTTCTGGGCCCAATTCAAGATGATTGTTGTCACCTTTAAAGCCCTTTATGGCATGCGTAAAGGGTATTTGAGGAACTTTCTCACCCCATGGAACTAACTAACCCATCCCATTGTTCCAGTGGAAAATATCCACTTTGGCAAATTGCTGTGAGGCAGAGGCAGATTTTTTTTCTTGTTTTCCTCCCCAAAAGTTAGGTGCGTCTTATACTCCCGCTTCATCTTATACTGCGAAAAATACGGTATTTATAAATAGCTTCCTTGAACCAAAGTCAGGTTCCAAGTCATCCTGGCCAGCTCCTGCCCAAAAAACAAGATCAAATATGCCACAAATCTTGACAATTGATAATATTCAAAGCTGAAAACAAATGAGCAGAATCTACATATGTACATAAAGACGCGCTCTCTAACTTTGCAAGCCTGGGTGGACACCCCAAAAGCCACCAAAAGAAACCTGAATTACCTCAATGATGCTCAAGGGTGCGGGATAAAGTCCTTTGGTTTGCTTCTGCACTTTTTTTCCTATTGTTTTGTATACTTGTTGCCTTAGAAAGGGAATTGTCAAGGCATAATCCGTCACTTCTGTAAGACAAAGCAGTTCAGTGACAAACTACTCTCGGCTAATTTGGCCTATGGGCCGAAGGAACCCCAAGATTTCAAGAAGAGCAAAGCCAGGGCACCTTTTCCAAGAATCAAAACAAAACTACTTTAGCTGGTAGTGTTGTGCCCACTCACTCTGAATCAGCCCTTTGTCAATCTTTCGGGAAATTGTTTTGTTGGCTAGTCCTTGGGCAAATGTAATGGCCACCTCTTCCAGATATTCCATGGTCCGTTCCTCAGGGCTCTTGACACCTGGACCTGCAAATGTAAAAAAAATTAATAGCCTGCCGATCTTGTTAACAGAAAGAACAATCTCCAGTATCACAAGAATCTTGGTAACAGAATAACCGAGTTGGAAGAGACCTTGGAGGTCTTCTAGTCTAATCCCCTGATCAGACAGGAAACCTTACACCACCTCAGACAAATGGTTGCCCAATCTCTTCTTAAATACTCCCAATGTTGGAACATCCATAACTGTTGAAGCTCCCACTCTTATCCCTCCTCCAAAATCCATATGTTGCACTACTAATTTCTATTACATTGTAAGCCCATAGGCAGAGATGAATTGCCACTGATGGAATGATTGGCTTTTCATTGGGAGCTGCCCAGAGTGGGTTAGAAGATGGGAATTTATATAAATGTTTTAAATAAAACATTTTCCCCTTGGCTCAATAAGCTTCCTTGTTCTCACACTGTAGAACATTCTATAAATTTACAACTTGTTTCCATTCTTTAAATCCCAGTCCCAGAGCTGTATTCCCTCCCTCCATTTCAATAATATTTTCTTCTGCAAGGTGAATTTGAGGGGAAAAAGCATGGGTGGAAAGATCGCAATCTAACCTAGTGGATCCACCAGCTGGTCTACTAGTCCCATTTTTTTTGCTCTGTCAGCACGAATATTTCTTCCAGTCAACATCATGTCAAAGGCGGCAGGAATTCCTACCTGAAATACAGAAATAGGGATTTCGACATCTCCAAAAAGGAGGCATGGGAAAGAAAATTTGATCTTTATCAGAGATAACCTCACCATTTTTGGCAATCTTTGCGTGGCTCCTGCCCCTGGAAGCAACCCCAGCAACATCTCAGGAGTCCCCAGGACTGTCTTTTTATCCTTAGTGGCTATTCTATATTGGCAAGCGATGGCAACCTGAAGAGTCAGAAAGCACAATTAGCAATCATTTCCCCCTAAACACATTCAAGGGTCCAGCAATTGTTTTATATGAACTTTAGTCTCTATTATTTATTTTCCTCACAATAACAATTCTGAGGGGTGGGTTGGGCCGAGAGAGACTGATTGGCCCAAAATCACCCAGACAGTTTTTTCATGTCTAAGATAGGACTAGAACTCAGGAGTTACCTGCTTTCTAGCTTGATGCCTTAACCTCCAGACCAAGGGTAGGCAACCTTAAGTACTCAAAGAGCCACAAAGGTCTTAACCGGAAGCCCCCTATTCAATTCTGGAGTAACCAGAAGTTCCTCCACCAGAGTCTCCTCCTACCGCAGCGTCCTTTTTCCTCTACCTATCCTTACCGAAAGCCCCTATCAATTGTGGAGCCGACCGGCGACAGGGAGCCGCAGCAGAAGGATGAAAAGAGCCACATGTGGCTACAGAGTCGCAGGTTGCTGACCCCTGCTCCAGACCAACCTACTTCTCTTTATGCTGGAATCCCCATTTTCTGAAACAATTCTACATTAATAACTCTTCTCGAGGTTGCTCCATAGATTTTTTCTAGTCAAATGTTTGGCAGAATTAGCTAGCTGGAATTTTTTTTATTAATCTGTTTTTATTGTATTTAGGTCCTTTCTGGCTTCTCTTATGGAAGCCTTTCCTCATACCTCTAGCCCTCCGCCAAGGCAGGAACCACTGATTGCAGCAACAATGGGTTTGGGTGACTTTTCAAGGTTGTGCAGCATCTTCTGTCCTTCCTGAGATAGTTCAGTTATTTCTTGGCTGGACCCACAAACCTCAATCATGCTACAATGTGAAACCAAAGAAGCAGTGGAGAAAGCCAGATGAATGGTGGCTGGTGAAGAGAATAACATTTACTTCATATCTACGAAAAAGCAATTTAAAGGTGGTTTTTTTTCCAAGTGACTCAAAGTTGCCTTATGTTCTCTTTGTGAATACTGCTTTAAGTTAACGTGAGATAAAATCTTTCTCAACTTCATCTAATACTCTAAGGAGCTTCATTTCATTCTTCCTGGGTGCTAGTATTTACTTTGGAAAAGAAAATGTTTCTCTAGTAAGCAAGAAAACAGTTGCCTACTATCTTGATTTTCTTCTGGAAAGTGTCAAATTTACTGCCACTATCAAATTACTGATTTGGTAATTTTCACATTTTTTATATTGGAAACTTTACTTCTCAATCCCCAAAACGGCTGGATTGATACGTTTTGGGGGTGGGGAAAAGCGTTTCCCCAGAAAAATACATCTCTGAAATTCTGAGTTTTATACACCTTTACAAAAGGACAGGAATTTTGTTTTACAATAAAACACATGTTAATGCCTTCATCTTCTTTCACTGAATTTAGAAGTCACCAACCATCTACAACTGGGAAGTAGCCATCCTAATGATCTACTACCTCTGTTATTCCATTTTTCCCCCAGCAGGGGGCAGAGGATTTTAAGCACACTACCTGTTTTGTTGTCCTCTAACTGTTTGTAGGTAAATTGCAAAGCAAACTGGTTTCTGTTTTGCTGTAAAGCATGCTCAGGGAAGCAGCAGTAAATATTTTTGGCATAATCTCTCAGGCAAAATATGTAAAAGGTACATATACGAAGAATGTTAAAATAACTTAAATATAGTAAAGAGGCCAGTAGGGGTGACCATTTACTCATCATTTTTTAAAACAAAAGAACGATGTCTCCAGTTATCTAACAGGGATTCCCCTCCATAGAACTTACTTGATGTCTGCCCCTGCAATAAAACAGCCAGGCTTTCCTGAGATAAGGACCGCACTTTTGACAGCATCATTGCTCCATATTTCTTCCATTACATCTACAAACTCAGCTTGCAATTCCTTGGACAACGTGTTTACCTATAACATAGAAATAGGTAAGTTAAAACCAAAGTTCAGTACTTAGATGGAGACATTCTTTGCCTTCCTTCCCACCTGAAACTGGCAATCTCTCCAAAAGAGCCAATGCTCACAGAGGCTACAATATTTAAAAATTACCGTATTTTTCGGAGTATAAGATGCTCCGAACTATAAGATGCACCTAGCTTTTGGGGAGGAAAACAAGAAAAAAATCTGCCTCTGCCTCCCAGCAAACAGCAAACAGTACAGATTATATACACTGTTTGCTGTGTATTTCTGTGCATGTGTGCCTGACCCATAGAAATAGCAAAGAATTGGAGAAATGTACA
>JANHFT010002197.1:98361-109495 GCA_032467955.1 Pseudoxenodon macrops | reverse complement strand
GTTTTTATTGCTGGCTGTACACCGCCCTGAGTCTTTCGAGAGAAGGGCGGTATAAAAATTTAATAAATAATAAATAATAATAATATCTCCCATTCTTGCTTCTGTTCTTGTGGCAGTGGCTCATCCCAATCTTTGGCATTTTGCGACAGCGTGAGCAGAAGGAGGCATCATTGAATTGTTACGGGTGCAGCAAATTCTTCAAGGGCAGCGAAGGGAGGGTTTCTGACTAGGTTCTTTGCCTTGTAATTGTCAGATAACTTGATCCATCTTTCATCAGCTGCGGGTGGTAGTTTTCTCGCTATAGAACTTTGTATCCTAAACAGGTTGAGATAGAAAAGTCCCTGCAAGATGGGATCCTTTTGTGCTGACCACAGTTGTGTAAGGAGGGCAGCGAAGCTATGTAGTTTGTGAGGTTCACTGAGGCTGATGATGGAGAAAGAGTCGATCTAGGAGCGAGGACTACATCAGAATAGTCTCGCCATACTGTTCATCAAACGTTCCCCATGATAGCCTGAGGGTGTCTTCTGGCTCTCTTATATGGGATGAGTAGATCTCCTTTACTACTCTTGCAGATTGCAGTCCTAGCCATGCTATCATATGGCCGAGCTCTAAGGATGGTTGCAACCCTTCCTTTTTAACAGCATTTGAAAAGATATGCTTCCATAGCAGATATTCTGCACCCGGTTCATCAGAGAACTTGTGCACCCCCCTAGATGTCAAGTCCATCCTTCTCCAGGGTATTGTAGGATCCCTTTGGACTTCAGAAGAATTGTATTGTGGGGTGATGCTAAGGTGTGCCCCATGGAGTTGGCAAGAGTAGGACCTGGGGCCTCCTTTGGTTCTTGGCCAGCATAGTCTCCAGGAGCAGGGCCATGTGATAGACAACTGGTAGTTTCCTACAGAGTATTTCCTGACAATTTCATCTTCCCATGACATAGACAATGGTTGTTCTCATTGCTGGTAGGCAGGCTGGCTACATCTATTGGACCGGGTGTCCCCACTTGAAATGCCTTGAAGGTTTGGCAGGAAAACCTTAGCCTCAGCATTGAGGTTGTGAGGTGCAACTGCTTGTGTACTGTCCTGCTGCGGACTCTCCACTACTGCTGATGGAGTACTCTGGTTGCCCTGTGTGTCTTGGTTAGCCGGGGTAGGTTATCTAATTACAAGGGAGGAGTCATGTGATCCAGATCGTACAATATCAGTTGTTTGAGTAGTTTGCAGATCTGGTGGTTGAGATTTTCCTCCTTGTCCCTGTTGGAGCAAGGTATGGCCGTCTACATAGGCCATGATGCGATTGCGCGAGTCCTCCTCTTCCATCTCTGTAGGATTGAAGTTGGGTGAAGGGTGATTAGCCTTCACCCATAGAGCTTCAGCCCATACTGCCTTTGCTGTGGCCTCCCATTTGCGCTTCATATACTCAAGTTTGGCCTGAGCTTTGGCCATTTCTTCCTTTTGTCTGGCCTGAGCTTTGGCCATTTCTTCCTTGTGTAATTGCTCTTTCATCGCCAGACTTAGAGTTACCTTGGCCACTTCAGCTTCAACTCGTGCGTCTGCAGCTTTGGCAGCTAGAATCTCTGCTCTTGAGATCCAGGACATATGGCTATGATGGGAAGATTGCTATATAATGCTGCTACCCATGTGAGAACGGGTTGGCTTGGTGTGGAAGGATGAGGCTTTCTTAGAGGTGTGGGAGAAGGCCCCATGCGAACGATGAGATAACTCAGATTTGGCCTTCCCACTCATATCCTTGAGACAAGAGGATGAGGCATTCTTAGAAGAGTGGGAGGAAGACCCATGCGAACAATGAGATAACTCAGATTCAACCTTCTCACTCGTATCCTTGAGACGAGAGGATGACTTTCTTAGAAGAGTGGGAGGAAGCCCCATGCGAATGCTGGGTTGGCATATGCGAATGATGGTATACCTCAGATTTGGCCTTCTCACTCGATACGATCTCCGCCTGAGGATCAGCTTGAAGAAAGTCATTCCCATTTGGAAAAAGGTTATCGCGCTGTTTGTTTAGCGTTTGGATTTGTTGTATGTCTCTTTGGAGATCTGGGTCTACTAACTTGGACTGGATGCTGATGAGTTGGTGTTCACAATCTTTCCAGTGTAGGTATAGCTCTCTCATACTTTTGTCCAATATGGTAATGCGTCCGGGAGAGAGCCACTCTTTGGATGTATTGTGAAGACGTACCAATTTATCCCAGGATATGATATGCTTTTGATAGTACTTATCCCATTCAGCCATCAGGTTCGACTGCATGACATCGGTGAGCTTCCTACATGTCTTCAGGTTGTAATGTCTCTGAGGTGTATCTGCCTCTTCTAGACTTTGGACAGCCAATTCTGTATTTGTGTCAAGGATTATTGGGAGGGCCAGCTCTTCTGGTGCCTCAGGGACCTCTGCCATGACTAAGAAGATTCAAGAAAATGTCCTGAACACTTTTTTTTAAATGTCAATGCAATTCACTCTTTTGACCTCTTGGGCTGCGTTGCAAACTTTTGGAGACATCACTGCAGTTCACTTTCTGACCACTGGGGTGCATTGCAAACTTTTGGAGATGTCACTGCAGTTTGCTTTCTGATCACTGGGGTGCGATGCAAACCTTTGGAGCCATCGCTGCAGTTCGCTTTTTGACCACTGGGGTACGTAGTTTGGGTGTGGCGTTGTTGGTGTAGTTCACCTTCTAGCCACTTGAGGGCGTAGCTTGGTTTTCTTGGTGCTGGCTTGTAGTTTGCAGATGAGCCACCAGAGAGGCTGTCACCTCAACTAATGCTTGGTCTAACTGGTTGGGCGTGTTCCTTTGTTTTAGTGCCACAAGGCAAATACCCGATTTGGATACCTAAAGAACTTGGAGCTTTCTCCGGACTTGGTTTCTCTGGGCCTTTGATTGCTTTTGCAGTGTTTTCAAACAAGAGTTAAAGAAAACAGCTGTAATAGTAACTTGAGTTCTCTGCAAACTACAGGGTGGGGTTTTCCTATTCATAATGGCAGGGCTTTGTCCTCTAATCATACAGGATGCCTCAATGGCCAATCAAGGGACATGGATGTGGTCACATGTCATAAAACTACAATCCCCAGAAGGCAATACAACTTTTCCCTTAAGGGGACAGTTCCCAATTCCTAAACTAACTGTACTCTCTAGTCAGCACAGACAGTAATCTGTTGGTCCATCAGTCCACTCCATCTACAGCTGAAATCCTGCTTGTTCAGTGGACTCCCCTTTTCCCAGAACGTGCAGGCTGCCTACCAGACAGAGAATCTAGCCAATCCTCGAATTTGTCTGCTGCGTATCCCAAACCTCCAATTGGTCCGTTCTGCTTTGCCCCGCCCCCGCTTAACGTTCTGTTTACGCAAGCTCCAGCACAGATTCAAACGGTGGCGGAAACTGCCGCAGTGGTTTGAGACTGAGTTGTATTGGTGAGTGTTTTCTCGTTAAGTTATTTGATACATTTTATACTGTTTCTTATTATTAATATAGAACTAATTTTACTTCTGGGTTCCCTTATAAGCAAACTGCAGCCACAGAGTGACCTCTGCTTTAATCTGCATTCGTGCATTTGAAAATTCTTCCCATTTTTCCCCCTGCAGAAACATCCTTTAGTAGCTATGGCTGCGGAAGCTGCTTTCAAGACTCCTACTAAACTAGAAAGAACAAGAAGGAAATCCGGTGAGGCTGTTCTTAGTGAAGATATGGGGGAAACTTGAGAGCCGTTGGTTAATTTAACTTTTTAAAAAATTGATCAATTTATAGTTCTAAGCGATCAAACGTATTTGGAAAAAATTAGGTAAAATCTTTTAGATTCAGAGCAAGGCTTTTGTGGTGGAAAAATATGGCAGTACATGACTTAAAAAAAGGTGAACGTAGCTCTTAACACACAATATTCCCCTTTGCATAAGTGAAGTGAACTGGGGGAGGGAATCTATGGCAGAAAATGTCTGCAAGAAAGTGGTAACTTAGTTCCCACCAGTAACACATATTGCCCTTGGCAAAGGAGGATGCAATGAATGAACCTTTTATTCTAAAAGATGAGAGTGATGGATTTTGGGGAAGAAATAAATTTGTAAACTTTCTATAATTGCTCTTAAATGCTTCTTATTCAAATGTAGCAGACAAAAGATTTTAGTATAATTTATTTTTAAATATAAATGTTTTCATAAGAGGAAGATGATAAGTTTTTTATGTATATGACCATGTTTCTTTGGTCACCATTTTATGAATCACTCTGCTTCCATGATAGTGAACGTGAAGAGATAATGCTGACTCCAAATTGCCTGATATATGGTTGAAATTGAAATAGGTTTATTTTAAAAAACAAAGACAGATCCTTCAGCACATCCCTAAAGAGAGAGAGAGAGAGAGAGAAAAGCACTATGACATCTTAACATATCAAAAACTTCAAAGAGTTTTCCTCATCAGATTGTGCAAGAAACACTTGATAAAAGTCTGGTCTTGGTTACTGAATTAGAAAAACCATTCTTGGAATTGTAACAAAAATGTATGTCCTATACCATAAGCAGTATGTTGTTTTTTTTTACAATATAGGACAAAGTACCTCTTCATCTACACTATCTATTCCAGCTTCTCCCTTCATGCGAAAACTGGGATATGGAACTGGTGTCAATGTTTATCTTATGAAACGGTATGTTATCTTAATTGATATATTCCAATATATTTAGATTTCCAAAACATCACCTCATAGGTCACTTAGCAAAGTTGGAAAAAAATGAGTGATTTAACTCTGAGCCTACTAATTGATTGTTACAAGCACAGTAAATCTGGATTTTTCTGAAGCGTCAGATTGTCTTATGTCTGCTCTGCAACTCTGATATGATAGTCTGAGTTATTCCTGCTTTCTGCTTGTTATTTGTTACCAACTGTGTTATTCTGGGATAGCTCATTAAGAAGAATGTTGATATTATGAGACAGAGGTATAAATTAATTATTGAGTGTTATTGAACCAGATAATAGAATTGGCTTTGGTAGTGATGGAGAAATGCATGCTTTTTTTAATTTTTAAATTTCATAATCGTCCTGGAGGCTCAGAAAAAAACTGATGACTTGTTTTCTGAAAGTTGAACTATCAAAGGAAAGCTATTTTAAAATGTCTGATTTATTTGTGCAAATCATTTTGGCAGGTTAAAAAAATGCCTCCCATAGGGACTGAGAGCTAATTCTCAGCAATGGTTAAATTGCTGTCTGAACTATGTTAAAATAATGGAAATGGTATTTCATATACAGTAGTCTTAGCAACTTAGACCCACATTTTTAACTAAAGTACTTTTTTTTTTAGGTCTCCCAGAGGTATTTCTTGCTCACCCTGGGCTGTGAAAAAAATAAATACCAAATGTAATTCCAACCAGCAAAGTATTTATCAAAAGAGACTGAATGAAGAAGCTAGCATTCTACAAAACCTTCAGCACCCAAATATTGTGGGTAAGTTTAAGTGGGGGAAGTGGAAGATACTTATCCATATTTGTGAGCCTTTTTAGTTTATGTTTCCATGGCTCCATCTGGCTAAATATAGAGAAATGTCCTCAAGTAGACAGAAGCAAACTGTACTGATGTAAATGACAAGTCCTGTTACGAATGAAAGCAAATATACATGTCCCAGGATAATGTTGCAGGATCAATCTGGGCCAGTCACTGGGACTAGAGGTTTAGTCTTCTGTGCTTTCAGACTTTGGAAGCCACACCCAACCAAGCACCACATAAATACTACTCATAGAGTAGCCCAAAACACACATTCCAGTAGAGAAGTTCCCTGAGGATGGATTCCAGCACAAGTCCAAAAACTTAGAAGATTAAACCTCAGGTGATCAATCCAGATTGGGTCATGCAACAAGTCCTACTGTTCTATTAGTCTTTCTTAGGTACCATGGGAGCTTTCTTGAAGAATAAATACTTAGACTGAAAAATATTTGGAGAATTATAAAAAGTGTCCTGGGCCAATTTAAAGTTTGAATTACCCCGGGAATAATAAAATAAATGGAAGGTTGCCTCTGGGGACACTGACAAATGCAAAGTGTGTGTTTTGAAGGGTTTCGTGCATTTGCTGAAGCCAAAGATGGAAGTATGTGTCTTGCTATGGAATATGGTGGGGAGAAGTCCCTGAATGACTTGATTGAAGAACGAAATGAAAACCATAAGAAACCTTTTCCAGCTGCCACCATTCTCAAAGTTGCACTGCACATGGCAAGAGGCTTGAAGGTAGGCTGGATAAATTGAACATGACACTTCAATGTGAACCTTCAAAGGCTGATCAAAGCAAAAACAGTAAGTAAAGCTTACAATACGCTTTGTAAATAAAATCCTTCTCTTTTTGATTTTCAGTATCTTCACAATGACAAGAAATTGCTTCATGGTGACATAAAATCTTCTAATGTTGTAATCAAAGGTGACTTTGAATCAATAAAGATTTGTGATGTGGGCGTCTCCTTGCCTCTAGATGAAAATATGAGGGGTATGTTGAGTATTTAGTGTTTCTTTATTTTCTTTCACTGAAAATCAGCTTCAGTTCTTATTTCTGTGTACTCGGGGAAATTTGCTGGCCATTAATCAACCTTCCTGCCACACTGCTGAATCCTTAAAAGAATTCTGTTGTTAGAGTCACAGCTGCTTTTGTTATCTATTTTACAATGGACAATAAACAATTTGGCCACCCTCATTTGGAAATAAACCAGAGCTGCTATGCCCATTCTCATGCATATTTCCTTATACCTGAAGGGAAAGCAAAACACTTGAGATTATCTATGTGTGACATATAGAAATATTTTTGAACATTCTCTAAGGTGTCTCAACTTCTTAAACTAGAAAAGCAAAAAATGGACTCAAAACAATGCAGTTCTTTCAGGACAGGAATTTAAGATAAATATTCTACGTAAACTGAGGAACTGGGATTGTAACATTTCTCTTGGTTCCCAGTGCCAAAATCCCTTTTCTCTTCTTGGCCGCTTCCAACTCCTGGGGCATATAGATCTTTACAGGAAGCAGGAAGAGAAATTCTCATTCTAGTGTTCTAATTTCCTTGTCAGGTGGAAAAGGAATGCAATAGGATGTGGCTATACAAGATTCCTTTGGAAGTATTCTGGATGGATCTGAAAACCTGTACAGCACTGGGATTAGAGTTGTACATGCTACCGAATTTCCTCCAATCACTTGCTTGTGCAATGGGTAGCTTTGTAAATTAGTTAGATAACATTGGAACTGTTGCTCGTCACGGTTGTGGCTATCAAAATTTTACCAACCAGCCCTAGTTGCTTGCCTTTCAGGAATTTTAGAAATGAAAGAATTTAGATTCTTTTCATAATGGTTACTATGACTAACTGCTCTTGACTTTCTTTTCCTTGGTTTTTACAGCCGTGTATCTTTGCTTCTTGAGAGAATTTCACTAAACCCTAAAGTTGACTCTTGGTTTGTAATCCTAATTTGTTTTTTGTTCAGTGAGTGATCCAGATGCTTACTACATTGGTACTGAGCCTTGGAAACCCAAAGAAGCCCTAGACGAAGATGGCATTATCACTGACAAAGCTGACATCTTTGCATTTGGGCTGACTTTGTGGGAGATGATGACACTTTCCATACCTCACCTTAATCTGCTTGGCGAGGATGATGATGATGGTGCGTCTAAATATTCATTTGGCAGGTGGGATGGTGGGGTAGCTTAATTTCCCTCTGAAATTAAATTGGCTGCATCCCTTTTGAAATTCTGTAAGGTCCTCAAGACTTGGTTATGACACTAGGTGTGGGGCTTCCACAGAATTGGAACTTGGCAAGATGGCTCCATTGTTGAACGGGCCATTTAAAAAATTTCCCTCCAATCTGACTGAATTTGGATTGTTACAATGGGCGTTGGTCTTACCTGCGCGCCGATTCTCATAGAGGAGACTCAAACCTGGTCACCAGGAAATCAGCACTGTTTCTGGGCTACTGTTTGAATGTTGAATATAATTATTTTCCCTTAGCAATTTGTGATGGTTTCTTGAAAATGGCCTTTGACTCATTTCTCATGTAATTCTAGATGCTTCTTTTGATGAAGCTGACTTTGATGATGATGCCTATTATGCAGTGCTTGGAACTCGGCCACCACTCAATATGGAAGAGCTGGGACCTTCATATCAAAAAGTTGTTGAGCTTTTCTCCTTGTGCACTATGGAAGATCCAAAAAACCGTCCTGCAGCAGCACAAATTTTGGATGTTTTGGAAGAGTTCATACATTAGCCAACCCAAATGGACTCCTGCACCATATGGCAGCTTCTCTGCTCTCTTCTAGAAATGTTTGTAGGTGCTAATATAGTTATATTATGTGAGAATATTCAATACCGTACTTAGTTTCTAGTTGAAATGCATTTAAGATTAAGTGGCCATTTTAAACTATTTAAAATTGCCAGATTATTTTTTTAGGTCAGATAAATTATTTCAAACAGTACCTTTTGTTTTCTTATTGATAAGATGCGAGAACATGCAGATGAGAATGACTAATTCAGTATTAATATAAATGATTTGGTTGGAAGTGACCAAGTCCTCCAACTTCTGTTGTGTTCTAGGTAAGTTACATCAACCGAATGTTACTCAGACTTAGAATTCATAACATGAGAATTTGCAATTCATTCAGAAAATGGTGTTTTCCCCCCAAATGTTCAGCAATAAATTGCTGCTTATGAGTGATGTTACCTATTGCCCAAGATTACTGAAAACTTTTTAAAGTGATCCCAACCATTTGCAGCAGTTTTGGTCTGTTGAGTGCCTAAGGAGGAATATGCTTAGGGTTATTTTCTAAACTCTACGTTTCTCATGGCATTCCAGGGGCTGCAATCCAACAATTATTTGGATTGCATTTCAGATTCACTGGCACAGAACAAAACTTGGAATGCTTTGGTTAATTTATGTCTCAAACAAAATTCAGAAGAACCGGGAGTGATTTCACAGGGCAAGTAAGATAGTGCTGGTGTCCTGCTCCTGACAATATATTCCTAGTGCCTTTCATTCCCTTTCTCCTGACTTATCCTAGCTGCCATCAATGCCCTTAATTTTTCTCTTTTACCTCCCATACCAGGTCATTTATGCCTGGCACAGTGTTTTGGTTTGTATCTAGAAAAAAAACTGCTTTATTTCATCCTATATATGAACCAAAGCACCCAAAATACACATTTTTCTTTATGTGCAAACCGTACGATACTGCAATACATAGTTGAGTCATTCCTTATATAAATCCAAATTCTGTGTGAAGGGCAAAACTAGACTATTGGAATTACTGAGAAATTAAGGTAGAGATAAATTCTTGGACTAGCGGAAGGCAGTGCCTTTTGTAGTTGCGGCATACAGATTCAGACATTTTTATATCTTTGAAATGTAGCTTTGCAAGAACAGTTGCTATATATAGGAACTCGTCCTTAGTGTAATGGGAATTGCATTTTCTACATTGTCAGCATCAGTTAATAAACAATTCACTTTAACTTGCTTCCTGGTTTTTCTAGAAAAGGGTACAATAAAGAATTGCAATGTCGTCAGATCAAAAACTCTGATTAATGAGTGCAGTGCTTTGAAAGAAGCGCTGTGTGTAATTATTTGAAATGATGGCTTGAAGTGTATGTTCCTCATGTAGAGTGTTATCATGGGCACCCATAGAATCAGACTGGCTATATGAATCAAATAAATTAAATTATGCCATAAACTAAGGGACAGCCACTTATGGAAGGACTTGACTTTTACAAAAGGCTACTTGTTAAGATTTGGATGTTTAGATTCCACAATTCTTTTGTTTCTTTTCGATGTGCTAACAAACAGGTTATTTTATGATCAAATGTGTATGAAGAACACATTTGATCATAAAGGATTCTAAAGTGAAACTAGCAGGGCCACTTTTTATGTTTAACCAACGACGATTGATTGGGACAGTATACAAATTTTGTAAACAGACATTCACTATTGCAGATACATACCAAAGAATGTTTAATACAGAAGAATATTTATTTGAACAGACTTGGTTCAACAATGTTTAGTGCAAGAATTGCAGTTGTTGTCAGACATAGTCTACCCAACCTGCAGTCGCCTCCAACACTTTCAAAGCTGTTTTCAGCAATGTGCTTCCATGAACAGGTGCAAAAATAATTTTAAAATATTAGTTCATAGCAGCATTACATTACCTCCTCCTGTTTATTTCCTCCATAAAAATTACATCCTTCCAGATGTTGAACAGCCATAGTCGGTATAATCATTGGTAAAAAGTGGTGGAAATTAGCTTAGGTGTAGCTTAACACACATTTTCCAGTTCAGTCTCAGCACTGAAGGTTTTTTAAAAACTAAATCTGTCATCAGTCTGCAAGAAATGAGTATATTTGCTAGAATATACTGAAGGTTGTACCAATAAAGACCTAGAGTCATAGCTGTTTTTTTTTAACCCCTTCTAAACGTTACAATCAATTTCAGAATTTAACTTTCAGAATTAACTTTTTAAAAACAATTCACACACCAAATACACACCTGGTATGCTACTAACTCAAATTTACATTCACATATTAAAGCAGAAAACAAGGCAATAACAGCACTGACCACATTTTATAAAATAGCCCTTGCTGAAAGAGATGGGCTCATTAACTCGACTTTGCAGTTGTACAAATTAGACTTAGCTAATGAAATTATAAACAAGGAAGTTGGGTACTTTGCAATATTTTGCTGCAAATAGCTTTCCATCTGGTGTTGGATCTGAAAAGGCGATTTCATTGATGCTTAGGTAACAGCCAAATAGAAAAGTTTGCCTGGAAGAAAAATTAAAAAGTATCAAAGCTGAATAAGAATATATTTGTCCTTTTGCAGTTAGTTATCTATGTTTATATGTACCGTAATTTTTGGAGTATAAGACGCACCTAGTTTTTGGGGACGAAAACAAGGGGAAAAAATCTGGCTCTGCCTCCCAGCAAATAGTACAGATGATATACACTGTTTGTTGTATATTTCTGTGCATGTGTGCCTGACCCATAGAAATAGCAAAGAATTGGAGAAATATACATTATGGCAGTACATTAATGCCAGAAGGTTTTCTTAAATGTAGTTACACTAACTCCTCCCAATTATTTAAATAGATCTACTCCAAACATGACTAAGTCAGGCTCAGCTGCCTTATCTTAATA
>JANHFT010002197.1:41548-55694 GCA_032467955.1 Pseudoxenodon macrops | reverse complement strand
GTGGTGTAGGGTTTCCTGCCTAGGCAGGAGGTTGGACTAGAAGACCTCCAAGGTCCCTTCCAACTCTGTTATTCTATATTCTAAATCTTATGGATGCTATTTTCAGAAGGTTTCTGACACTGGCTTCTGGAAGCATTAAAAACCCGATCCAAGTTTCCTTATCCCAATCTCAAATTCTCATGATTCTTTTCCTTTGTTTTGCAGCATGGGTAGAAAACATTTCAGTGACATTGACATCAATCCTATATCAATGGTGCCAAATACAATTTTAGTCCATAGTCTGAGAATCACAAAATTGCACAGTTGGAAGTAACTATTTAAATAATCAAATCAAAGTTCTCTGAATGATTGCTTTACTTTGGTGACTTGCTGCCTGTAACAGTTAATATATAGTAAAAACAAACATGGCGGCAGTTGTGGCCATTCTGTAGTAATTTTTGTAGTAATCTTGTTTACACCAGGATCAGATCAAAATAGTATCTCTTAAATGTTCACTTTCTTAGTACCTGTAAAAGTATCGGCTGTCCAAGTACATGACCATTTGAGGTGCTTCTACATTGGTGTTGTCTCAAGGAATAGAAATCTGAGTGTTATTCAAAGTTAATTCAACTACATTTTTTATAAGAATTACAGTTCTTTCCTGTTCCAAGGTGAAGATAGTGACAGTGGAGAAGAAGATAAATGAGATTTTGAACCGATTGGAAAAGACCAAAGTGGAACGATTCCCAGACCTGGCTGCAGAGAAAGAAGCCCGTGATAGGGAGGAGAGGAATGAGAAGAAGGCCCAGATCCAAGAGATAAAACGGAAGGAGAAGGAAGAAACGAAAAAGAAAAAGGAACTGGAAGAGCTTAGGTGAGTGAGGAAATGGGTTCCTTTCTTGCTGTCCCTAGAATGAGCAGCTATGGAAGGTCTGATTGAACTGATAAGCACACACAGTATCCATAAGTGGATATTCAGCAGGCCATGGAATAGTTTTGTTTTAAATTTTGAAGGGAGGTGGTTTGGCTTCTTCAACATCTTGCTTGGATCCCAGCCCAACTCTTACTTGATTTCTCTCCTGTGCCCCTAAAGTTCCAAATCACTTTAAATAAAACTTTCTAATAATGGTAGTGTAAATGCCAAGATTTCAGCTTCTTCCTAACGATGCTGCAAGTTAACAGTTTGTACTGTACAATCAGCAAGATGCTTACACGCAACCTTGTTACAAATGTAAGTTTTAATGTAAGAAACGTAAGAATTAAGTAATTAATTTCCTAGGGTGGGATGGATTGCAGCCTGTTCTAGCCATATAGTCCACTAATCAAAATATTTGTCTTTGCTTCTTCCTCCCTTTTTCTCCTTGCAGGCAACCTTGCAGGGTGGCCAGTTTTTGTAACTGTACAGTATGTAGAATGATACTGGTCCAATTGAATATTTTCTTGCTGGTCAACTACATTCTGCTATTTCAGAATATTTGTCTCAAAATGTATCCTATCTGAGAAATTGTCAGTCCTTCAAGAAAGGCCAGGACTGGTCAGGAAACACACATCACACAAATGATTCTAACTCTTGTTTGTTTTTATATCGTATAAATAACAGCATCTTGGAAGCCTAACAGAGTTTCTCTTTCCCACTTTTATGCCCAAGAGAGAAATCCTGAAGATTTCAGCTCCATTCCTGCAGGCCCACAAAGGATTTGCCTTCTATGCCAAAGGGGAGCTGAAATCCTTTGGCAGACTACAAAATGTTTAAGAGTGAAATGGGTACCAGCTGGGAGAGTTTCAGCTCTGCGTGGAGCTGAAATCCTTTGGCAGGCAGTTCTTTCATTCTGTCTGCTTAATGATTCAGGAGATCACTTAACAAGTATAACGAGGACTGCTGGGATTGTGGTTGTTGAGCAAAGCAGTTACGTGGGAATTTCGCTTAACGACTTCTTCACTCAATAACAGATTCTGGTGCCAATTGTGGTCTTCATGCAAGGACTACCTGTGGTTTGTTTTTCTGTATTGCAGCTTCATGCCTTTAGAGTTTACAGGAATCTCTTTAGGTTGTTTTGGTTGAGAGATTTTGAAGGTAAATTCACAAGAGCTGATATTTGTGTGTGGTTCAATCAAAAGACATTGCCAGCATCAGTTTCTAATTCTAGTCATGAATTCTAATTGTCACAACTTTATTCTACACTTAGATTTTTATCTTAATTTATAATCTTACTTTTTCTGTTATTGTCGTTCATGCTGAGTCTTACTTCACTGGCAAAATTCCCATTTATATTAATTATTTAACCTTAAAAATTAAAATTTATTTGTTTTCTTTTTACAGAAGTTACTCTTCCTTAATGAAAGCAGAGAATATGACTTCTAACCAGGTGTGTTTTTTGATACTTTTGTGAGGAGACTATAGATATTATGATAGTCCTCTTTGAGTCCACCTTTCATGTTAGGATTTAGCAAATAACATGTACAGTAGAATGACAGAGAATGAAATGCTTCTTGCTTATCTAATTGAGTCCTAATTTCCCCTGATACTAGGCTACTTTAGTGGAAAAATCTGTACTCTTGAGATCTTCACTTTCTATCTTGGTAAATGCAGTCCATCATTCTCTTCCTATAGTTAAGTCTTGGATAAGTCATGCATAGCCATTGTGTCTAATAGTAATTGATAGCATTCCATAAAATTTTCTAAAGTATCAATCAGTCTTTTGTAAACAAATGCCAGTTTACCAATGTACTTGAAGGTATTATCTTTTATTTGTCCTTGAACTTTCTTTAATTAGCTTCCTTGGATAATCCCCAAATTCCCTTATTATAAGCAAAGGAAAGAAACTTTTTTCTATCCACTTTTCCACACCATTCATAATTTTATGCAGCTTTGCAATGTTAGTGTGTCTTCTTGTCTGCACTAAAATGTTTCAGATATTACAGCCTTTCCATACAGAAGAATGCCTCCAATAAATTGACATTTGGGGGGGCCATTTCTGCATGTGATGTGTGCTGTGAGATGAAAATGTTTGCAAATCTCTGGTTTGGGATCATAGGAATGGAAGAATGTGATTTCAATATTTATTTCTCTGAGGAAGTTACAACAGTTAACCGGAAGAAAAAGAGAAAAAAGTGTTCTGGTATTAAATCTGTAGTGCTGAGTGGCCTAAAATATTAAAGTCATAAAATATCCCTTTTGACACATTTTTTGTTTTTCCTTTCACAGGATGGCAATGACTCCGATGACTTCATGTAAAACTAGGCACCCTTCTTGTGGAAGATGAAGATGAATTTTGACATCTTAGCCTTTTGCTCTGGATGCCAAAAATAAGCAAATGAACTTGGGAGTCTCTTTACTTGTTTTATTGTGAGCAGCAAGTATCTGTTCATTTTCCTGGGCAGATAATTCCAGTTAAAGTTCTGAAACCATCAGTTGTGACTCCAGAGCTATTGGGATGTCTTAATTCCTGGAGAGGCTGGATTTCGGGGTGTCTATATTTTCAGGATAGGTTGAGGAGAAGGCTACACTCAAGAGGCTTTGAGCCAGAAAATCAGTTTCTGCCTTAAATTTTCCTGGGGAGCAGATCTGGAATGTTTTTGCCATTATCTTTTGAATATGCGTCATTGAGCTCAGAAATATTTTTATCTCACAGTGTTGGAGCTTGATTTTTTTTTTATAGTTTCCTTGGTTGTTTGGGTACCTGGTTGCACCAATTACAATTTGATACCTCTCATCCCTTAGAAATCTGAATTCAGAACAGCTGTCTTTCCATGCTTATTATACTTGGCTAGAATCCAAAACATCTTTCACCCAAAAATCAGCATTGCTTTGCATTTGTAGCACGCTGCAAAACCCGGTGCCTTCTTTCAAGGAAAGAAGTATGCACTTTTGGGCTGCTTTTGTTATGTTTGGGTTCCTTGTGATCCTGATGCAGAACTTTATGTGGGTTTTTGTTTTTTTTGCCTGCTCATAAGTTTGCATTGGAATAGTAGAGGAGCCATGAAAGCTGCCACCGTTGATTCTCCATTCAAGAGGGCATTCAGAAAGTCTACTTCTTAGGTTCTCTTCTGACCAGCAGCATATAATATTTCTTTGCGGTGAACGTCAACCTCCCCCCTCCCTCCTGTAAAAAGCTAAAACTAAAAAACAACAACAAAAGGTGGTAAGCTGCTTTCTCAATATAGGATCTTAGTTTGGCATTACCCACATTTTTCTTGCTTGGGGATTTTGTCTATTTTCTGTCTTATGGTGTCATTGGGGCATCTTCTGAAATGTATAGCTATTGCATAGGAAGTCAGGATCCCTAGATATGAAAACTTGTTTGCTTAGTCTCAATAGGCAAAAATATAAGGTGAACTTCTTTATCTGAACAAGTGCCTCAGTATAAAAACAAATTATGAGGGAAAATGGTATTAGCTACAATCTCTAAACTTGAGAGCTTCTGACAGGATGTTGGAGGAAAAAAATTAGGTTTGTTGAGTTACCATCTTTTACTGTATTTGCTTGTTTTCTGCGGTGTTATCATTGAACATGCAGAAAAAGTTAAAGGCTGGCCTTGACTTCTCAAAGGTTCAAATTCCCACTTGCTGTCCCTGATGCAATTTTTAAAAAGTTCTTAAATAATCCTAGAAAATGCTCAAGGTTCAGCATTACAATTCTGTCACATTAGAAGTTACAGATGCTCACTAGGAATCTCCAAAATTAAAATGAAAAACAACAACCCTACACTTGAAATTTGGATCTGTATCCTTGTGTTCCTGAAATCTGTTACAATGGTTTCTCCAACTCTCCCTGAAGCAGAATTTTTGAGCATGCAGGAAGAGAAAATAATACTAACAGAAATCTAATTATGCAGCATTGGATCTTGGACCTTACTTCCAAGATGTATTGGGTCTGCAGATGAGGTTTCAGCATCCGGTTAAAGATACATACTAGTCAATGTGTTTACATAAAAAATAAAAAAAATCCCCAGAAGATAAGCTAATTTATGAGAAGGGCAATACTGCATACACTAAACATAATATTTTTATTGGCAACTTTTGTCTTACTACAAATTACTCAGAAGAAAGAGGGTTTCTCCCTCCCCCCCAAAGAAACAAAAACATGTATCTAATCATTGATTTCACAGAATGTAACTGATCTTCAGTTTGAAATTGCTGAATATTGCATTTTCAGTAATAACTTGGCAGACTTCCATGGCAAATATAGTTTGTTTCCTTCTGAGACTACACAAAATTTGGCTCAACATTGCTATTCTCCTTCTCGTATAACATCATTCATTTTTAAAGAGGTACAAATAGCATAATCTCATTGATTAATATTAGCCTAGATAGTTGAGAAATGTTTATATATACAAAAGCCAAGCTAAATAGTTGGCTATAGTTCCTAACACAGCATCATGCCCCAGTTTGTTGTATTGTCTCAGATGGTCTGGTTCTTTAATACTATTTTTGGAAGGTGAGACCTAGGGTAAAGAGTACTTATCTCCCTCCAGGAAGTTCAGTATTTTTACAAGGTGGCTTCTTTAGGCTTCAAACCATTTGGGCTTTGTAAGAGTGATGCCGTTTTACTGTATTCATTGTACACTGTGACATGCTTGTAAAATGACTACTTTTGATTCTGGAGACGAGCATGATCCGGATTTCAGTGCAATCTGGAACCTTTTCCTTTCTCTTTGCTTTGGAACAAGGGTTTCCTTCTTTGTTCTTATCATTGGCTTTGGGAAAGTGATAGGATCAACAATGGGGGAAACGACTCCAAATAATTTCTAAACATTCGGTATAAATCTTCCATTTTTATTAAAGATAACTCTAAACTTCAGGAAATAACAACTTTTCTGCAACAAAGAATTTTAAAGAGATGACTCAAAGGATTCTTCTGAATAATAGGACATCTCTAACCAATTAGAGGACATGTGTATTTTTTGTTTTTAATGTACTATGTTGTTGGTTTTGGGTTATATCCTGCAACTAAATTGTTGAGCTGTTGCTACCCTTACATAAATGTTCATTGCTGAGACTGCTGTTATTTTCTCACTGGAAGTCATCCAGACAGTTTCCCAAGTTCAGTGATTTTGTTCTTCTGAAGGATTCAACCATCTGTATATATCTGTCTTCTGTGTTCACCTGAATCTTGTTCTAACTGACACATAAACTATTTAAATCTATGATTGTCTATGGGTTTTTTAATTTTAGATAATTTGGATTCCTCTTCCATATCTGAGATACTTGGACAACTTATGATCTGCAATGTTTCTCTGCATGTATTGGCAGAAATTTGTGCTATTATGATACTCGTATTATTTCCTTTAAATAATGCATTCCCTGTTTTCCCCTTTCCCCATCTTTTAAGTCATAAGACATGGGCTTGAACATTATAAGGTGCGTTTAAGCAACCACACATGTAGGACTGCAGAGAGATAGGGGAGATGAGAAATTGCTTACCTGGCAAACGTCAAGTGACCATCTGTTCAGTTGCATAACTTACTTGCTTTCTCTGAATAGTACCAACCTTTCCAGAAGTGTTGAAGGAGGTAATTTCAAGATAGTGAATTGGGACTACTTTCAGGTATCTTTGTATTGCATATGAATATGAAAGTATTTTTTTTGAATTTTTTAAAATTTTGTTTTCATATAAACATTCACATATTTATCATCACATTTTATATACTCATTTTTTATTATACTTTTATACTTATATTCTGCTTTGTCTTAATATCTGTTTTAGTTTCAAGATTGCTTTCTTGCCATCCCCCCTTTACCCTTCCCTCTTCTTTTCCTACTTCCCTTCTCCTTCTCCAACTCCTCTATCTCCCCTCCTACTCTTTCCTCTAACTCTCCTCTTCTCCCTTCCTCCTCTTCCTTTCTTCCTTCCTACTTCCCCTCCCTCTTCTCCTTTCCCTTTTCTGGGATGGCATTCCAGCAACCTTGAATTCTTTCCCAACAACCTTCTGTTTTCTGTATTTTATTTTGTACAAATTACCTCCATTTGTTTCTTTAAGTTTCATGTGTTTATCTACTATTATATATCTGATTCTATATTCCCCCTCCCTTCCCCCTTTTTCCTCTTCCACAGTGTTCCATCTAAGTTCATTAATCATTTCTATTCTTTTACTTCATTTATATCCATTTTCTAACCATTTGTAAAAAAATTCCCAACTCTTATGATACAATGAATCCTCTTAATCTTTTATCCTTAATGTCAATCTGTTCATTTCTGCACAGTCTAATTTTTTAAAAATTTGTTCATCTCCCGCTATATTTCCTGCTTTCCAGTTCTGAGCAAATACAATCCTCGCTGCTGTTGTTATATGTAGTATTAAATAAACATCCTCTTTCTTCAATATTTCTTTCTTTACTGGTTTTGGCACGCTATCTTATACCTGACATTTACTACTCAGCTTTTTGTCTTCTAGTGTTATATTAATATCATGAAAAGATTACAGGTTTCTGTTTTATCTGTCAGATTAGTTCTTCTCCTGTAATTCTACATTATTTAATTTAAATGTTCTCTGTGTGAATCTTTTTTCCTTTTAATGGCCTGTAAAGCAATAAACCGCAATAATCCTACATAAATCTAGCGGAGTAGGTCTCACTGATCCGTGTGGGACAGATCAGTATGAATAAGGATATTTAAGTTAGGCTGTTATCTTATTACCTGAAGTTGTTCTATTTTTCCCCTATAGTATGTCACATTTCTTCTATACCCGGAAGTGAATCCTACTGAATTCCATAGCAATTTTGTAGGCATGAATAGAATTGAAAGAAAATTGCAATCAGGAATAAATTTATTTGAGAGTAAGCTTCCTTAAGGTCAATTGGACTTTTAAAAACAACATTGATATAAATAGGACATTTTTTTTAGTAAGTATAATTTCAGTCTCCCTGTTCATGCTGTCCTTTCACCTATGTTTATAGTTTCTTGCACTGAAAGAAAATTAATTATTTTCACTTCTAAATAATAGTATCTTAGCATAGAGCATCCTTTTTAAATAAGCTAGTGAAATACTCAGTTTCATGCCTTACATTTAAGATCTAATAAGGTCTATCTAATGACCTTATTAGAGGGACGCAGTGGTTCAGTGGATAAGACGCTGAAAAGGTCGGCAGTTCAGTGGTTCGAATCCCTAGCGCTGCATAAAAAGTTGACATTTAGTCATGCCAGCCACATGACCATGGAGACGTCTTCGGACAGCGCTGGCTCTTCGGCTTTGAAATGGAGATGACCACTGCCCCCTAGAGTTCGGAACGACTAGCACATATGTGCGAGTGGAACCTTTACTTTTTAATGACCTTATTAGGTAGTTTTATTTTATTTTCTCATGTGGGTTGTTTTGTAAAGATTTTTTTTTCAAAAGAAGAAACAGTGAAACATTGGCAGGATGTGGTGCTTTTTTCATTTATTTAATCATTAAGTGAGTAAGGAGTAGGGATGCGATGGCTCAGTGGCTAAGATGCTGAGCTTGTTGATCAAAATGGTTGGCAGTTTGGCGGTTCGAATACCTAGTGCTGCATAACAGAGGGAGCTCCCGTTACTTGTCCCAGCTTCTGCCAATCTAGCAGTTCAAAAGCATGTAAAACATGCAAGTAAAAAAATAGGGACCACCTTTGAAGGGAAGATAACAGCATTTTGTGTGCCTTTGGCATTTAGTCATGCCCGCCACATGACCACAGAGAGGTCCTCAGACAGCGCTGGCTCCTCGGCTTTGAAATAGAGATCAGCACTGCCCCTAGAGTCAGGAACAACTAGCACATATGTGCGAGGGGAACCTTTAACTTTACCATTAAGTGAGTAAGGAGTGTTTATGAATGGGTCAGGTCTACCTTTTTCAACTTTCTGTCTAACATTTTCAACTTTTTCAACTGATATAGCCTCCATCTCGAATTCTGATGAGTTTCCTAATCTTTGGCCTCCATTTATGTTTATGTTCGTTGAACCATGTTAATCTTCATTAACCTTAAACGAGTTGAAGCAATAAATTTACTGTAACAGAACCAGAAACCTGCCATCTCTGGATGGTCTGCGAAAGTGACACTTTTCCCATCTGTTCTAAGACGTTGAATCAAGTTGATTTATAAACCGAAGACCAATCAGAGGGGCATTGATCAGCAAGAGGTCTCTGGAAAAAAAGGATGATTATGTTGGGCTAGAATTATTGAGCAGACATCTTCCTACTTTGACTTGACAGGTTTAATTATTTACTTATTTAGAAATGTATCAAGGTGCCCAACTCTACCATGACCCAATGAAAAACATTCATAAATTTATTTTTATTTTTTAAAAGAGGCAAATCTTAGAAGAAACACCAGAATTAAAAATAAATAAATCAGACAGGTCTACTGTAATCTAAGACCTAGGAAAGTAGCCAGGTTTTCAAGACTTTTTTAAAAACATAACCAGGATGGGGTTCAAACAGAGTTGGGTTCTATCCAGTTCTATATAACTGTTAGTAACTCTGCGATGACGTCACAGAGCTGGTTCCATTGGTGTCTTCATAGGTGCCACCATCTTGGATTTTGCTTCTGGCCATGCGCAGAAGCTAATTTTTGCTTCTGCACCTGCACAGAAGCTAATTTTTGCTTCTGCACCTGCACAGAAGCAATTTTTTTATTGCTCTGCGCGTGCTTCACACACGTATATGCAGCACGACGCTGAGCGAACCGGCAGCAAAAATATCCATAACCCACCCCTCAGGTATAAACATGATTTGAATGCATGAAATGAATATTAATAAAAGAGAACATTAGGACAGGGACAGTAGGCACACTGGTGCGCTTATGCATGCCCCTTACAGACCTCTTAGGAATGGGATGAGGTCAACTGTAGACACTCTTAAGGTTAAAATTTTGGGGATTTGGAGATGAAACCACAGAGTCAGGTAGTGCATTCCAGGCATTGACCCCTCTGTTGCTGAAGTCGTATTTTCTGCAATCGAGTTTGGAGCAGTATACCTTCAGTTTGTATCTATTGTGTGCTCATGTATTGTTGTAGTTGAAGCTGAAGTAGTCATTGACAGGTAGGACATTGTAGTAGATAATTTTATGAACTACGCTTAGGTCAGACCGAAGGAGGCATAATTTTAGGTTGTCTAAGCCCAAAATTTCAAGTCTGGTGGAATTTGTGAAACTGTGCAGTGGTTGACGAACCAGAGCATCCTAGCAATGTACAAAGAAATCATATTCCTTTCTCTGCCAGCCCTCGTTCAGCCTGAAGACAAAGAATGTGGTTGAAATTATCATGGGTGACTTGTGGTGTGTGAGAGCTCTCTCCAATTGTCTGCAGCTGCCTTGGCTTGCCAAACTGCTATTCAATCCCAAGGGTTGATTATTATCAATATAATGGATAATTACTATTTTACTATTATCAATATAATGGATAATTACTATTTTCAATAATCCTATTATATTAATTATATCTATTCTATTCTATTATTCTATTCTATTCTATTCTATTATTCTATTTTATTATTCTATTATTCTATTCTATTCTATTCTATTCTATCACATCATATCATATCATATCATATCATATCATATCATATCATCATATTATATTTTATTATTATATTATAATATTATTATTAATACCGGTAATTATTCCAGTTAATGAGAGCAGAGTTAGCCTGCAGTACTACATTCTAACCACTGTGCCCACACAGCTCTATTGTTATTATTGATAATAATTAGGAGTTTGATTCCTTCCCTCAAGGTTGACTCAGCTTTCCATCCTTCCGAGGTCAGTAAAATGAGGACTCAGATTATTGGGAGCAACAGGATGATACTGTAAAATCATTTAGAGAGGACTATAAACCACTGTAGAAGTGGTATATAAGTCTAAGTGCTATTGCTAATTATCAATCGGATAATGAGCCGTTTTTCAGAACGGGCACTGTGGTTACTCTGTTAAACTTGAGAGTGATGGAAAGGGAAAAATCACAGAAAACACAGCACTGACAGTAGACAATAAAATCAGGAACAAAGCACAGAGAAGCTGAAAATAATTTCTCACAAATTCTTGAAATCAAAAGCCTCTCACATAGGGAAAATATTGCGGATTTTGACATTGCATTAACCTGTGGAGATGGGGAGTAGGCTTGGTTCCCCATCCATCTGCTGACTGTACTTAGAGTTAAGATCATCCACAAATCATACATGAGTTCTCTTAATTAAATACATGACACCCTGTTCTGTCTTAAAATGTTGACGGCTGTAGGATTCATCTGCATGCAAAATCTTTGTGAAGTGTAAAAAGTGGCTACAGAGTAAAAAGATGTACTAAAGGAGGTTACAGACATTGTTCCCATTTAATCAATCAGAATAGAACTGGAAGGGATCTTGGAGGCCTTCTAGTCCAGCCCTCTGCTCAAACAGGAGACCCTATACTATTTCAGACAAATGACTGTCCAATCTCTTCTTAAAAAACCCCAGTGATGAAGCACCCACAACTTCTGACAGCAAGCTGTTCCACTGGTCTCATTGTTCCCAATGTTAGGGAGTTTCTCCTTATGTTATGTTCAGAGGTGGGTTCCTAATGGTTCGGTCCAGTTCTACCGAACTGTTAGTAACTTGGCAGCCCGGTTCGCTAGAACCATTAGTGACCCGGGCCTGCCATGGCCCCCCGAGCTAGTTCTTTCATAGGCGCCGCCATCTTGGATTTTTAAAAAATTTTTTATTGAGTTTTCAACATTAAAAACATATACGTATTCATATTTCTTAATCCTAGGACGTCAACAACTATTTGGTTATTTACATACATATATACATTGTTCCATCTCATTTCCATTGTGTATATTTTTACATTTATATTACTTATTTATAATAGTAATATACTAATAGTGTACACCTACTTATTTTTCCTCTTTTCTAACCACTCATAAAATTGATCCCATACCGTATAGTATTCTGTTTCTTCACGATCTTTCAATTCTAACGTCAGTTTTACCGTCTCTGCGCAATCCATTATTTTCATTATTACCATGTTGTCTGGGGGACTGCTTTCCAATTTCCATGTTGGTGCGAAAGCTATTCTAGCTGAGCTTGCACAACAATTTAAATATGATATGTGAACTATCTTTTCCCCAAACTTCCTATGGCTTCCTATGGTTACCACTTCACTATCTCCCTAATATTAGCAATGGCCCAATGACAATTGTTTTTCTTTTAATTATAGAAAACAAACACATTAGAAGTTTGTAGGTCCCAGTTTTCTGGAAGTTGCCTTTTTCCTGTCTCCCTCAATTTCATATTTTCCTCCATTGTCACTATAAAATATTACTAGCTGATTCTCCTGTAATGAAACAATGAAAGTGGCTCTTGTATTTGCCCTCCATCCATATTTTTAATAGAGCAATAGCACCAAAGGCATTTTTACATTTATTTATGTAGAAAATATCTATATATTGGACCTACTAAAATCCATCTGATTGTTAACTAGATTATTTTCATTCTAACTAAGCTTTGGGACTAGAGCACCTGTGATTATTTAGTAGTATCACCACTACTAAATGTATACACGTTCCTTGAACATATTTAGCAATAAGATTTTGAAATGCTGACATCTCATTCATACCTAAACTCATTTTCCAGACCTCAACTCCATAGGAGGGCTATTTTTTCACAGGGTTGTGACATTTTGTTTGATGATATATTAAAAGAAATGGCATTTAATAATGACAAAACAATTATTTCCATTTTTCAGTATACTATTATTTTTATTCCTGTTGCAGAATATTTATTTTCAATTACAGAATATAATCCTCTAGTAAAGCTTTACATATGTTTTATTCTGCCCCTCTGATAACTATCTTGGACGTCACATGATGTATTGCTCATGCTGTCATCATGGTGATATTTTACCTCAATAGATTTGTTTTTTATAATTATGTTTATGATTTTGGGAGATTTATAACTATGTAGCTACTCCCATTTCTTGACAGAAATCTGAAGAAAATGAACAAAAAAACAAATAGATCCATTTACCATTTGTCACTGTGACAAGCAAAAAGTTAATTGGCCAAAAAAACAACATAGCGAAACTAACTATTCTGTTCCAAAATCTCTTTATGGTGGAAAAGATAAAAACAAGATAGGTTTATTTTTTGGGGGAAAAAAATACAAAATGGAATAGGTAATTAATGGGCTTTTTTTATTACAAAAAGCAGTAATTTGAACTCACATTTGTTTCACTGTATAATTAATAGCAACTGGTGTCCATAATTGCATCTCCAAACTCGTAACAATTATGTTACCCTAACACCTTAGAAAAAATTCTAGTGGCCACCAACCTGTTCTCAATAATGTTGCATTTTTACTTATGAAATTAAAACATAGCACTTGTTCTGTTTCTTCCTTAGATTAAACCAAACATTAAAGAAATGAAAAAGCTTCTCATAGGCCCCACAACAAGTGGCAATGACTGGGAAGAACAAATATTTACTTCCTGAATACAAAAGAGCAAATATATTGAAACTCCTCACTGCTGAAAAAAAAGATCAGGAAGATAATCTCATTGACAAACAAAAGAGTTACCTGCATGGGTGTCACCTGTCTGTGTCAATGAAAGGCAGAGAAAAGAGTTATAACTCCTAGCAAATCTTTCTCTGACCATTTAACAGCATATTGGAAATACACACACACACAAGAGAGAGAGAGAGAGAGAGAGAGAGGATAAATTACTAGCATGCTTTTATTTGTTGCTGTGTAGCAGATACTAGCCCTTAACAAGCAAGTACATTTCATTTTTGGGGAAAAGATATTATTTCAAGTAAGAAATATGAGAAATAATCCTTGTGATAATTTGAGGCAGCATTCACAATTTTTCAACTCTTCTCAAATGGTTTCACTTTCAGGATTTTTCATTCACCTGCTAATCCAAGATTAATTCATTCTCACATACATTGATTCCTTAACTTTTTCATGTACAATCTATTTAGCTATTTATAGTTACTTGCCATGGTTTTGAGGAAGGTAAGAGTTGTTGCACCCGCACGTTATGAATGTTTTTCTTTTTATCTGCACTAGATAATCAGGAGCCTTCAAATGGAAAACTGTCCCAGGAGAAGGCGTGGTCAGCCGAGGCGAACGGACGGTCTCCGGAGAGCTCCCGGAGACCATCGGGTTCTTTGCCTAACCGGGGGTCCGTAGCGGACCCTGAGCTGCCCTGGAGGGGCGGCGAAGTACGGGGGCACCT
>JANHFT010002197.1:29440-41448 GCA_032467955.1 Pseudoxenodon macrops | reverse complement strand
TATTGTCTTTCTTTTATATTCCTTTCTCCATAGAGGATGGAGCTAGCATCCAGGCATGGGAATTCCCTCGTCCTCCTAGCCAATAGGACTGAGTCTTTTCAAAGTATATAACCCGCCTCCATTGCTAGGATACCCAGCTTTCACTCAGTCCTTCTGAATAGGACAGACATGTGGTGACTAGCTCCTCTCTCTATCGAGTCTCTTTCTCTACCTATTCGCTGATTCTATCTCTGTCTGGGTTTACAGTAAGTTAACTTTAATTAACTACGGAAGAAGCATCCATGGGCTAAGTACCCGGATCGCTTTTCTGTGATTCCTTGCCTCGTGCCCATGCTTCAGGTGGCCCTGATAGCCAGAGGGGAGTGATTCCTCGAGCGCAGCCACTGGAGCTTCAAAACGCTCCGTTTAAAACCGGCTCCTTTTATTATTGAAGCACAATTAGCAAGGGGTTTCTAATAGCTCCCAAGGACAGGCGGGTGGCTGGAGGAGCTTTTTCGCTCCCATCTGGACGCCATTGGCGTCCACATGCGGTTAGCTTTCCACAAATTGGCGAAGTGGAATTGCAACCGCGGTCTCCACGGACCCTCGGCCAACAGAGCTTGCGTGCTCTTCCCGCCAGGCAAGGGGAACGAAGGGGCGAAATTAACTCTGGAGCCCCTGTTCGCGCCTTCAGAGTCAGGCGCAAATTGATAAGGCCACCATTTTGAAACCGCCTATTGCCGGGCGCCATTTTGTTTCGTTTCCAAAATATACACAGTTACAAAGCACCATGGCAGCGGTTCCCAGTAACTGAAGGGGGCTGATAATAGCAAGATTGGCCGGCTAATTGATCATCGCTGATAGCATTCCCGGCTTGATCGCAGCCCGGCGGCCATTATAAAAAATTCAACAATCATTCTAAAAGTCCCGGCGGCCATTTTGTTTTTCGGAGTTCATTCCGGAGGCCATTTTAAGTAACGAAATTTAGCAGATTCATTGATACATTCCGTTCAAGAATAGTTCTAGCCTCTAACAATAACTAATTAAATAAATAATTGAGATTGAGCAAGCAATCATGGGCAAAAAGATGGGTCACAAGGATAACGGGTCCAAGGGATCCTCCAGGCCCGAGGAAGGCCCAAGCACATCCACTGATGACAGGGCACATGGGCACAGCCACTCTAGAGTGGCCAAATGCTCCAAAGCCATAGAACGCGACGAACGCCAATTCTTTTTCCATAATTAATTGCTTGAATTTTTTTATCAGATAGCAGCCTCTGATTCAAAGTACATCTTAATCTCTTTCTTTGTCCTTTCCATTTCATCGTCATTGGGTTGTGGTCTGCCCAAATATCTGCTTCAATTTCAATCTTTTCTACTTTAGTTAATTATTCTGGTGACATCCAAATCATATCTATTCTTGACCCTGACAAATGTCTATTAGAGTAGAATGTATATTGTCTTTCTTTTATATTCCTTTCCCTTCATGCATCTTGTAGAGTTAACTCATCCATTATCGTAAAGATGGTTTTAGGTAGAATCTTTCTCTGTTTTCTATTTTCTTTAGTGGATTTATAATCCAATTCTTTATTTTATTCCCAATATACACACTTCTTCATATTCATATTCTGTTATTTTTGCATGTAGTTTTTTATAAAATACTTCTTGATTATCATTTGGCGCATAGATCGCTACTATTAATTATTTTTTAAAGTTCATCATTATTTCCACCATCAATATTCTTCCCTCTTTATCTTCATAGATTAACTCTGATTTTATTTCTTGTTTTATATATATAGCTACTCCTCCTTTAGCTTCATCTACCAATGATGTACATAATTTTCCACATTTCACGTGTTCCAAATATTTTCTGTGTTGTTTCTTAATGTGTACTTCTTGTAGGCAGAGAATTTCATATTTTAATTTCTCTAATTTGTTAAATGTCCTTTTTCTTTTTATTGCCGAATTTAATTCATTTATATTTAACGAAATTATTTTTATCTCTTCCTCCATTTTTATTTATTTAATTGACTAGTTGCTCTAGTTACTCTTTGTTCTTGTGGTTCTTTCACTCTGGCCCCTTCCCTTAATGCTCTTTCCTCTCATTCCATTAGTTCTTTTATTTGTTTTTCTCTTTCTTCTTTTCTTCTTCCTGCTGTTTTGTCTTTTCTTCCCTCCTCGTACTTATTTCTTCTAGAAGGTCAATGTTTTATTGATAAAATGCCTTGACCTTGTCTAGGGCATCCAATCTATGTCTTTGTTCTTGCCAATTCACTAGCAATCCCTCAGGTATCAGCCATCTGAAATTCACTCCTTTTCTGGTCAAATATTTGGTTAGAAATTGATAAGCTCTTCTTGTATCTCTCACTTTCCTCACAATTTGTTTCAGAATCACAATTGACGAATATGAAAGTATGTTGGCGTTAGCCAAAAGCAAAAACCAGCATTAGTACTATAACTGACTTAGTTGTAGTTGATACATAGTAGGAATTAATATTCTATTACTCAGTTGCAATCTCATTATTGATGCTTGGTGGCTTCAATGCATAGAATAACAATTATGAAAAATTAGAATAAATCAAAAATTATAGTAACAGTCATTGGACTTGAGAGAATCGTTTTTTCTCATGTCTCAATTTTATCCCCCCCCCCTTAGCATCAATAAAGTTAGGAAAGTACCCGAATTAGTACTCTCCAGGAATACATTGAAACATTTAAGATTAAAGGTTTGAATTTTTGCAATTGGATTAAAATCCCATGGCAAACCTTGAGTCCATATTTTTTTTTAAAATCTGTTGATGATTTCTTAAATTGCCGTTGCAATCATGTGACTTGTTATGTTGTATAAGCAAAAACATAAATTTAACTGGTTAAATTTAATGAATTCATTTGGATCAAAGGAAGTTTTGGGTAGCTTTCTGTTGCATCCATCCAGCTAACAATTTCATGCCTACAAATCACATTTGTTTTGTTTTCTGCAGTAGTCCCATGTAACTATTCTCAGAAAAGTAACTACCACTAGATAACATTAGTTAAATATTTCGATTAAGCATAGATTTGTCTCGGGAATCTTATTCTGATTCTTTTTAATTTACAGCTAAACATTTTCTGCTTGTTTGTGAACTAATTTGGGTAAATAATTGCATGTAAAGTGATGGTAAGTTTGTATATATTAGATTGTGAATGATTGATTTTGGATTTATTTGTATTTATATTTGGCTGGAGCTAAAGAAATAAAAGAGGGTGCAATGGCTCAGCGTTAAAGACACCAAGCTTGTCAGCTGGAAAACAGACACCTGGGATTTAAGACCCTGTGTGCCACTCAATGGCATGAGCTTCAGTTATTTGCCCCATGAAAGCATGCAAATGCAAGTAGATAAATAGCTGCCACTTGATGGGAAGAGAACAGCATTCCAACCTTTAAAGAAATAAATTTCAGTCAGAATCAGTAGCTGAGATCTGCACAACCTGTTTAAAGACTCGGACACTCAGGTGGCTTGGGTGAGATGGAGTTTGGTCTTTTGTCAGATCAGAAATGTTGCAAGATGAGAGTGAAAACTTATTTAATGTAGCTGCAGCTGCTCAGGGTTTCCAAGGATTGTCTCACAAAAGAAAGAAAAGAACAATTCTCTGCTGGGATTGCATCTTGAAAGTCACAAACCTGCACAAAAATACATTTCATCTGAACTTTTAAGGGTGATCCAATTGCGGTACAAATGTATGAGGATGAAATATTTGGGCCCATTTTTCAAGGTGAGGAATGTAAGGGATGAATTGGATACCTTAATCCTTATAGAGATTTGAATCTGATTACTCACTTGAATACTAAATCCCGTGAAATAGATTGGGGGTTTTGTTATCTTTTTATATAGTTTATAGATAAAGACTTTGCCTCTTTAAACCTCTCATCCCGAAAGTTCATAAAACTCCACTTTCCACTACATCGTTTTTTTAAAAAAAGCTGCAGTGTTTCGCTTTTATCGGCAGAGGGAGCTGTAATGCTGAGAAACATTTCACTATCTCATAAATGAGAGGAATGAATGATAGCATCTCCTGGCCCACTTTAAGCTTGGACGCTCCGCTGTGTCAAACTTGGCTAGTACTTGAATGGAGGACCATCCAAAACACCGAAGAAAATAGCAACAGCAAAATACTTGCATAGCTAAAAAAAAAAAAGGTACATGAGTGTGCCAACCAACCAAGAACTCATTATAATAATCTCTAGTGAATATTCTGAATGCTTTTTTATTCTACTGCTCTGCCCCAGACCTTTCTATACTTGAAACTGCCTAATGGCTGAATTCATTCATAATATCTTTTCTATCTTTGCATTTTTATTTAATTTGGAACACAAGCATATATTTATACAAGGTATTAAGTGCAATACAGTTTTTTCTGCTTCGCCACTAAACTTCCAAATGGGAACATATTAAAAGAATTTACTGATTTCATTAATGCATCTAATTCTGAACAGATTCTCTCGTATACTCAACCTGCTGCTTTCCAGTTCCCAGAAAGCCCCCATGGGAATTGTATGACAGCGCTAACATGCTAAGGGGGGGTATCATGTTGGGGAAGGTGGCATCTAAAGCGCCAGAGAAAATAATTTCGGCTGGCCAGAAGGAGATTTGGGCATCTGTTTTTGGAACATTTTAAGCTTGAGCTCAACAGTCTGGAACGATTTTTGTTTTTCAGGCTGGTTGGTGTTTGTTGGTTACCATCAGCAGCTGCATACAAATGAGGTTATTGGGTGGAGGCCTCTCCTCTCTCTTGCTTGTTCTGGAGGCCTTTCCAGAACATGATGAGACTTTCCGGTTGGGCTGGTGGTACTTTGCTCCCCTGGTCGGGGAACATCTTATCTTTTTACTGGAAGTCTGCTTGGATCTGTCAGGTTGGGCCTCTTCATGGGAATCTAGCAGAATGCTGGCTAATGGGCTTCCTGAACTCTTGGCACGAGACCAAGATTTGTCTTGACCTGGACATCAAACTCAGTTAGTTCAGTGGCATTGGCAATGTCTCAGTGGAAAATTGGACATCTGTAGTATCGTTTTGCAAGTCTCTGTATGAAAATGAAATATACTGCTGATAAACAACATTAGTCCTGAGGGAAGGAATATTTTTAAGAGAGAGCAGTTTGGGAATATGTGTTTCTGGTAAATAAAAAAAAGAGCTGTTTAAAACAGAATGTCAAGACCTGGTAGAAGGATTACAGTTTTTATATGGAAACTGGCTCCTTTAGCTTTCTTTTAAGAACATTCAAGAGAAAAAAAATGCAGGTTTCCCAACCATCCCAAATTGGTGTTATCTAATGCAGTTTTAAACTGGCTTCTTCCGAAGGAAACCTTTGGCAACTAGAGACTTTTCCACACCGCTTGACTCGCATGCATAAATCAGCTAGAAATGAGACTGGCCCTCAAGATTTTAGCCCCTTCCTCCATGGCGTCTGGGGAATTGTGGGAGACGAAGGCCATAAAGTCGCTGAGGTTGAGAAATTCTGATCTAAGACACCCTGCAGTTGGAGCACTTCAGTTACAACAATCTGCAGAACAGCCAATCCAACCCACAGGATTTATGCCAAGAAACCTTGCTTTGCCAGAACAGCCATGTTAAATATAAACCTTTGTTTTGCTTCGGTACAATTTTTAAGGAGCATAAAGAACCCCCCTCCCTTTGACCTATTTTCTTTCCTTTTCCCTTTCATCATATCCTTTCAGATTGATGCAAGATGCTGAAGAAAACAGCCAGTAACTAATTACAAGTTGACACAAGCTAACTACAAACAATTACTTACTCAGACAGGCAAAGAAATTAGAAAAAGATAACACAGCTGTTCCATGTATGTAGACTTTTGGAGGATTCAGATGGTCTGCAGCCTTATCCGAGTTTGGATTCAGGCTTTGTTATCCAATTGAAACTGCACCGGTTGCTGTTTGATAACTTCTGGTGAGATTAGGATAGGCCAGGGGTGTCAAACCCGTGTTGTCATGGCATCGTCACGTGATGTATTGTGACTTCCCCCCCCTTCCCTAAACCAGGCGTGGACATGGCCAGCATGTGAGGCATCTGGCCCATGAGTTGTAACTTTGGCAGCCCTGGGATAGGGGGAATGTGACCTTTCTGGTCTTGCTTACTTTATCATTGGCATTTGATCTTATTGATCTTGGTATTCTGCTGGACTAGTTGCAAGTGTTGGGAGTGTGGGTATTGTGTTGTTTCAATTCGTGATGGGTGGGGAAAGGGCAAATGGTGGTTATTCACTCATGGGGTGCTGCGGAGCTTGGATCTCCCCCCCTCCGTTACATGAGCTTCCAGGTTTGACTTAATGTTGCTCAGCATGGGATGAGTTATCATCAGTATGTAGATGACATATATCAATTGGGTCTGGCTGAATAGGTGAGGTAGAGATGCTGACCTCTACATCCACCATATTGTATTAAAGTCAGGATGGGGAGGAGCAGGGTAGAACTGAATAGTGGGTACCAAAGCCCTCTGATTTATAATGATAAAACCTATTTGGTTCTGGATGAAGCTGTGTTCCCCCATGCAGAGTTGCCTCACAATTTGAGGATTCTTTCTAGATTCATGGATCCTGCTCAAGCACTATGTACATCCGATGCACCAATTATGACTCTTCCTGGATCAGGAAGCACTATGTACATTCACTTAGAACTCTGTCCTTATAATTGGGATATTACAATTTGTTCTACGCAGGGCTGCCCTTGAAGACCAAGCACAAACAAATTGGTTCAGCATATATCCATGAAACTATACTGCCTGTCTTGGAGCAAATAACTTGTAAGTCTATTTACCCATGTCGCCTTTGGATCCTAATGGATTAACTAAATGTCTTCGTTCCTTCCTTGTCTCCTAGAGCGGCTGAGTGAGTGTGTGGATTCATGTCAACTTTAGGTTATAATCTTCAGATCTGCCCTGCCCTTTGCATTTGGATGAGTGAAAGCAACATGGGGACTCAAACCGTGGGTACATTTGTATTGCCTAGTGATACAGTTGGTCTATAGGTGTAGGAAAGAACTGAATGGAAACACACCTGGGAGATGAGCTCCAGGGGAACTAAGAGAGCAGCAATCCAAGTTAGCATATTGCAGGCGTAAATAGTTTTTTCTATATGAAAGAGAGAATAATATAATAAAATGATAAACTACTTTGTATGTTCAACCCACTCTTCCCTTCATCCTTGTTTTCTGACTGCAAGAGCTTGGCTCACAGTTTCAGTTGCTACCATCCCAGTGGTGGCTTCCCAGTCACAAAGTAAGTTCACTCTTAACATCTTTATTCAATATTGTAACACACAGCTCCAACCTTTGCAATGAACCTGTGCGGGCATCTTAGTTGCACAGACTATGCATTTCACCTGCTACAGCCTTATCCTCTTGCTTCAATTAGTATTTACACTGAAAGGCTCCTTGTGGTCTGGGAGTGTAGCAGAAGTGAATTTTTAGAAAATTACTTGCTCATCAGAATCAGACCTGTCAGCAGCCTCAACAGCTGTAGAACTGTTGACCTTGGCTAGGGATAATGGAGTAAATGAAAAACCCAAAGTCTTGGACTGAGCCCCGACCTCTCCTTTTATGCCATGGCTTCTCTTCCTACTGAGTCAGCAGCAGTCAGGGAATCCTTGGCTGACTGTGAGGTAACGCAAGGCTGAGGGATCATACAATCCATTTCCTCATATGTGGTTTCAAATGGCTTCTAGTGTCACTTAATTATCATTAATGTGACATAAAATTGTATCCTTAACACCTGTATGTCAAAACAACAATGGTTGGGTAATACTGGAAGATTCTGTAAATCAGAAGTGAGCAAATGACTTTTATTCAGAACTTGGTAAAGTTCAAAATTGATCTCTTAAATGTTTTTTAACTGTCAAAGAGTGGACAACCTAGTTGTTCTTGATCTTCTTGATCTTGTACGGTAATGCCGCTATGGATTTGATTGTGGGCAAAGTTTGGAGAGAGTGGATATTCTTTTGTGAGGGGCAATATGCTGACTGTTCTGATCCAGCTCCCAAACACGACAAACCAACAAACCGTCTGTAGTTAAATCAATGATTGCTTTATTAGGAGCCCCAGCAGCCCCAGCAAAAAATCTCTCTCGCTCTCTCTCTCTCTCTCTCTCTCTCTCTCTCTCTCTATCTCTCTCTCTCACAGCAGGCTAACAGGTCTGTCTGGCAGGGAGATGAGTACTTGTCTGCCTCACCTATTCATCTCTGCCCCTTGCCTTTTATCCCCAGAGCTAGGGTGGAGCTTCGCTAGCAGCGGTGGCTCTTCCATCCCAAGGATCAGCTCATAGATTTCCACTCCTCTCCTCTCCTCTGCCTTCTGCACATCCACGCATCAGGCACTGGACCCAGATGTTCCTCCTCTTCCCCATTAGCCACCTCTAGACCTGGGGGCTGTTGACTCTCCATCTGAGGGCTGACGGACGGCCAGGGCCGTAGCCACGGGGGGCCTGCCCCCCCCAAAAATTTTGATTGCTCCCCCCAAATGTAGAGGTCTGGCTACGGCCCTGCGGACGGCCCAGGCTCCGCCTCTGTCTCTATCTCTGACAGCTCCATTCCCCAAGGCCCTCAGGTTGCCTTGATGCTGGCCCTGACTCCCACACTGCCTCCTCATCTGATTTGGCTGCTGGAGAGGCCAGCATCCACCAGGCCACAACACTGACTCTAAACTGCTTAGAGAGGGCTATAAAGCACTGTGAAGCGGTATATAAGTCTAAGCGCTACTGCTATTTAAGGTTAATACAGTTTGGGTTGAAATGTTTGAATGGTACTTAGAACTTTTGCTATTGTGTGTGTCTTCTATTTCTATCTGTTCTCTTTAAGAAAATCAGTAATATTTTTATTTATCCCCCTCCCACCCATTTTGCAACACGACCACTGATGCTAGCGAGTCATTTGGGTGCTCTAAGGGATTGGGCTTCATTCCCAGTCACTGGATAGCTCTTTTCCATGCCAGAGCCTCACTTAATGGAAAACTCACAAACCCAACCAAAACAATCACTGAAACCTCTCCCTTTCCTGCTCCGTCCCTGAGAGAGGAGAGTTTGGTGCTGGTTGGAATCAGGGTCCCATTAGATCTCGGAGACAGGCAACAAAACGGTGCCATTCCTAGGTTTCTCTCACCTTTCCCTCTTATCACGGAGGGCTTGGAACTCCTGCCATGATATTGTGACATCTGGCTCACTCTTGAAAGACAAAGAGTCTTTTTCCCAGCACTATTTCTTTCGATATTCCATTGTGAATTATTTTCGATTGTGATATCGAGCAACTGCTCTCTATTGGTTATCAAGTTCCTGTGGAGAAGCAGTTAGAAGTGGAATAAATACGGTGGATGTATTTGATGAAAAAGCATCGGGAGCAGATCTTAATGACACTGATTTTCATAGAGTGCCAGTCTGGTGTAGTGGTTAAGGTGCTGGCCTAAAAACCAGGAGACTGCGAGTTCTAGTCCTGCTTTAGGCATGATAGCTGCCTTGGGCCACTGTCACTGTCTCTTAGCCCAACTCACCTCATAGGGTTGTTGCTGTGGGGAAAATGAGAGGAAGAAGGAATATTTGTTATGTTTCCCATCCTAAATTACTTATAAAAATGAGGTAGGATATAAACAGACAGCTCCCTACCGTGTCAGTAATGACCTCAGATGATCTGAGACTGGAGAATGAAACCCCAATTAGTAGAGAGGAAATCCACCATTCCCCCTACTGTAATGAGGTAGCAGTGCGCTCGGCCTGTATTACTCCCTCGCAGAGGTGGGTTCCTACTGGTTCGGATCGGTTCTATAGAGTAGGTAGTAAACTGCTGGTGACGTCATGGAACCAGTTCTGGTCCGTGGACGCAACCATCTTTTTTTTGTGCGGAGGGTTTGGAATTTTTTCTGGGTTTTTTTTCCTTCTGTGCATGCGCAGAAGCCAAGTCTCTTGCACTGCGCATGCATCGCCATCTTGTTTTTGGGCTTAAAAAAAAATTCTTTTGCACTGTGCATCTGCGGGCGGGCAAAGCATGCGCGCACCCATGAGGCGTGCCCACGCAGCGTGGGAGGAAGCGAACCAATGAAGAAGTAAGATAGATCCCACCCCTGTACCCTCATATATCTGTTCCCCCAGTAGTAGCAATGCCACACTCACCCTCCTGCTGAATCAGTTCTTTTGGATGGTTCCCAGAATGACACCACTAAGTACTGTAGTTAGTGAAGCAAGGAGCCTTATCCACAACACACACAATGAAGCAGTTGCTTCAGGTGGTAGTGGATGATTGTTTTCTTGGTCTAGATTTTGGGATAGTTTGGTGATTTGCCCTATTTTAAGATCTAAGGTCTTTAAGACTTGTGGGCTTCAACTCCCAGAATTCCTCAGTCAACCATCCTATCAGAGTAATGCTGGGAGTTGAAATCCACAAATCTTAAAAGTTGCCAAGTTTGAAGACTGCACTAACGGACAGTTCCCAACTGTTTATACATTAAATGGAGGGAAATTGGGCTGTCAGTTTTCAGCAAGCATAAAGAACATCTGGCCTTAAAAAAGACTCAGAAGTTACATATGACTTTAAGTCCCAAGTTTCATTTCTCTCCAGCTTAACCTTCACAAATGAAGATATAGACTTGAAGCAAATTGTACCCCGTAGCTTAATAAACCAGGTTAGGACAATAAAACTGTCATCACACCAGTCAGAAGTATAGCAATAGTACGGTAATAGCACTTAGACTTTCAAAGTGCTTTATAGCCTTCCCTAAGAGGTTTACAGAGTCAGCATATTTCCCCCAACAATCTGGCTCCTCATTTTACCAACCTCAGAAGGATGGAAGACTCAGTCAACCTTGAGCCATTCAGAATCGAACTGCTGGCAGTCAGCAGAATTAGCCTGCAATATTGCATTTGAACTACTGCACCACCATGGCTCAGTGAAAAGAAAAATGAGGTTTGGACTGAAAATAGTATCAGGAGGATTGCTTGTGTTATGCATTATGTATTCCACGAGTAAAGTAGCTATACTGCAAGAATAATACTCTTGATAAATCCACCCTCCAATTTTCAGACGTCCAAATCCTGGGATTAGACATCAAATGCTGTTCTCCTCTTCTATAATCTGTTTACTGAATCACAAGATCCACAGAGCACCAATTACATTAAAATTAAATTGATTCACTGAGAGCCCAAAAGGAACCACGTAGTTGCTTGAAGCCTTTCCATGAAAGATTTTGAGGTTTGTTAAATGTTCAGGTGTAGCTGGTATTTGGGAAGCTGGTCGAATGCCCATTCTGGCACATAGCCTCTCCCCCCGGGGCCAAGAAGCAACAAGAGAACAAAATATTATTCAAAACTGGAGCACCAGCCAAAGCCTGGATTATTGGCATACATACCTTGGGGCCTCTTTAAGAAGGCAAGAGACTTACAGCAGGATGAGAATGGAAAGATCAGCATAATCCACCCTGTGAATTGTTCAGTGTTACATGATTGATCATTGAAGAAGTCTCCGGCCATCCCTTGGCAAGCTTCACTCATCCGTTGGTTTCTTCTTCTAGTCAGTCCAGAGTGGTGGGACTTGCCTTATGCTTTGCTGAAGATTTATTCTGCCTTTTCATTAGTTCTGTTAGCAGAAAAAGTCTAGTGTTTCCCTACATTTTTCTGTTTTTCTCATTCTTCTAATCTTTTCCTGTTATCTTAATGTTTCCTGGCCAGGAGGGAATTAGTGTAGAAAAATAATAATAAAAGGCACGGAGATTGGAAAAGGCAAAAATCTCATATAAATACATATCTAAAGAAGCAAAATACATATTTAAAGAAGCAAAGGTGCTTTTTTCACCAAAGGCAACTGGATTTTGTTTTTCCTTTAAGATGTTTTGCTTCTAGAAGCTTCTTCAGTTCTGACTGAATGGTGGAGGAGGGAAGGATTTATATGACTTGCAGTCATCTGGTCATTAGCACTCTTTCTTTTTCTTTTTTTTAAAACAATTTTTATTTTCCACAATATTCATTTTACATTTCATTTTCATATATCACTTTTTACATATACT
>JANHFT010002197.1:0-17155 GCA_032467955.1 Pseudoxenodon macrops | reverse complement strand
GGAAGGGAAGGGTGAGGGGTGGGGCCAGCCAGTGGTGGGATCACCCTACAGGGAGCCACAGCACAGGACCCAAAGAGTCCGGAGCCGCAGGTTGCAGACCCTGCTTTAGACTTCCTATAAGCATCTCCGGGTAAGCTCAAAGATGCCCTATCTTTTCCTTTATGAGGTTTTTTATTCAGAAAAATATATTTCTAAGAAATTATTAATAGACTCTCCCACATTCTCACAGTGCCATTAAATGGATGAAACGATTCTACGTTAGGATGCTTTTATTTGGGAGATGTTCACCTGGAAACCCAATCCTGCCCTTTTGTTTACCTTGTATGATGGTGACGTTCTTCAGGATCTCCCCATGTCGGATGTCAACAGCTTTCATCTCTTCCATGACCATGGAAAGGTTGCGAATGTTAAAGTTTAACTGGGCATTGAGCAGGCTAAAACGCTCCCGCAGGAGATCTGTGGTGCTTGTCATGAGGCTGACCGATTTGTTCAGGTAGTAAAGCTCTTCAGCATGTGTGTGGAAGCCCAGCGTGCAAGAGAGTCGCACATCATCCAGGTACTTGAGCATGCTGTGGACATGGCTATCCGTGGCATTGATGTTGGTAAAGATTGTGCTGATCTCAATCTCGTGGGATGTCATACGGCCTTCCAAGGTCTGAAAATGCTCAGCTGTCCGATTTTGTATGTATTGGGTATGGTATTGAAAGTCATGCATGTTCTCCTCGTGGTCATCCAAGAAAGAGGAGATGTTGTCCATCTGCAACTGTAAACCTGTTACTTGGAGTATGAGGTCATGCATGCTCTCTGAATTCTGGCTGATCCTTTGCGAGGCAACACCTAAATTAGTTTGAATATTCTTGACCAGGTCAGCTGTTTTGGAAGAGGTGGCCTTCACGCTGCCAAACAGCCGGGTGTAGTTCTGCCACTCAGTCACAATCTTCTGTAGTGTCAGGGTCTCCTCGTTTGTCTTTCTTTGGATGATCTGGACCCAGTCGGAGGTCTGCCTATTGGTAAAGTTTACCTGCAGCAAAGCCGTTTCAACGTCGAAGTGTTCCTGCGATAGCTCCTTGAGTGAGCTGCCTAGCTGAGAAGTGGCAGCCTGCCAGCCCATCACTTGGGCCAGAAAGAGGCTCAAACTCTGGTTGACCTGCTGAACAGCAAAGAAACATCTATCTACTTCATCGGTGATCTTGCCGCTGGAAGACGAGAGCTGCTGGTGGGCTTGTGCAGCTCGATCAAGTAATACATCCTGGGCCAAGAGCTTCTTCTGAATCTCCTCCAGCTCCTTTTGCAATTTGCTGATTTCCTGTCCAAGTTGCCCTGTGTCATGACACAAGGAGCAGTTGTCCATTGATTTCTGATCTGAATGAAGGGGCAGAAGCATATCAGTTTAGTTGGTAATTCTGTTTTAATGCTGACGTTTAAGCAATAAGTGATTACACTTGGCTCCTTCCCATGAGTAAATTATGAAGAATGTATTAGGAAAATAATGTGCCTGCACAAAAATGAATACATGTTATAGAATCCAGTTTCACTTGTTGCAGAATTTAAGCTAAAGTGATACCGAATAGCTCCCCAATGTGATTATCTGCAAATCACATCAGCCCAGGAAGCTTAGTCCTTGCTGCCTGAGGATGATGTAAGCTGTTGTTAAACACAGCTGGAAATAATAAGTTGGGGATGGCTGAACCCAGCACACAAAAAGCTGGAGGCACTGGTGGCACTGCTTAATTTCTTGCTATAAGGTCCCTGATCTGGATCTGGGCATGGCCAGGTCATGACGCATCCAGCCCGCAGGCCGGGAGTTTGACAGTGCTGCTATATAAGATGCCTACTCCAATTGGAAACTAATTAGTAGGCATCCAGGTGCCTACATTAGAGGTGGGTTCCTATCTGTTCTATCTGGTTCTATAGAACCATTAGTAACTCAGCAATGATATCATGGAGCTGGTTCCTTCGGTGTCTCTGTGGGCGTTGCCATTTTGAATTTTGCTTCTGCACATGCGCAGAAGCTATTTTTGACTGCTGTGCAAGTGTGCGAGTGTGAGGCGCAAACCGGCAGCAAAACAATTTACAACACACCCCTGGCCTACAGGTCCATGTGACATAATTGTGTATGGATGGATATATACTTTATGAGAAGTTATAATCCTCATAATGGAAAGGCCAGAACTGCAACAGAGAGTAATTACTACTAATTAAAACCAGCTGTGGGTGAATAAGATGTTTCAGTTGATCCACAATCCTCATGTACCCATCCAGTCTCAAAAACATCTATGAAACAATCATCATAGAAATGTAGTTCATGCACACTCCTTTTTTCCAGCAGAAACAGCAAGAAAGAAAAGAAGAAACAGGATGCAAGAAAATGAGGGGGGAAATGTAAATATACTGGAAAGAGAAGAAAAAGGGGAACAAAACTAGATGGAGATAACAAAATGGTTCTTCAATTTGCAATATGAAAGGAGCCTTGCCTTGCCTTGCCTACAGGAGATATCAATGTCAAACCCCTGTAGGACCTAAAACATGTACCATATCAGTATGGGACCTTAAAATAAATGGAGCTAATTAGAACGTATCATTCCTGGTTTTTTGGATGAAAACATCAAACTAGCAACATTGCTCTTACCTAGTTCCTGAAGATTTCCTTGGACTGACACAATCGTCTTTTCATAGTATGTCTGAGTTGAGTTAAATTTATCAGCTATTGATCCCACTTTCTTGAAAACTGCAAGAAAAGCACAAAAAATGAATTAGCACGTGATTGTCTTTGACTCAAAATTACATCATAGTCATTATCAACTCAAGGTGAATAACTGAAGGTTGGTCAGCATAAAATATTCTTTCCATGAAAGAAAACTCCATCTAAGAGATTTTAATTGTGTTTGTTCATTTCCCATTGCACCATAAACCAAACAATGATGCAAATTTAAATAGGAAAGGGCCAATCCAAAATGACATGTGTAAAATCACCTTAACAATCTTAAGTAGGAGTTTTCAAGTGTCTCCTTTGCTACAAACGTTACAAATTAATGGTGTTCAGTAATGAGAATCTTCCTGGGAAGGAAAAGTATGGGATTTGTGTCAGAGGCGGGTTCTGAATCTTCTTACTGCCGGTTTGCTCACAGTCATGGCAATCAAAAACTAGCTTCTGAACTTGTGCAGAAGCAAAATCCAAGATGGCGGCACCCATGGAGCCACCGACAGTTACTACCTACTCTATAGAACTGAATAGAACCGGTAGGAACCCACCTCTGATTTGTGTAATATAATACATATGAAGAACAATTTTTTTGGAAAGCTGCCCCGCATCTCAGATGTTAGAGCATTGACTTTTGGCTGCCTATTGGAATGTTTAGTGTTGTGTCATTTTTTAAATAAATTTCTGCAAATATTAAAAGAACTCAAATCCATATACGGTATGTATTTTCCCTCCAAACTTCCTTATTATTGAGATGAATGTTACAGTAGTCCAAAATGAGGAAATGTTCCTTTAAATCACAGGTTGGTTATCTGTCATCCCCTTTCTGGTGGTCTCCAGAGTCCATAACTGATTAATAACTAATTAAGGTGTTTTTCTGCCATCTTGATATATAATGAAAATTGACAGTCCCAAATAAGCCTAATACAGCTTTAAAAAAATACCCTCAAAGCCATCTATTCCCAAACATCCCCCCCAAACGTCCTTAGCTATCAAAAAGGTATCTGTCCTTGCTTCAAGACATTACTTTTTGATTTGCCCAATTAAAATGAGATCAATATGTATGAGATTTCAGTAAATTGATCTACTGATAGGAAATCGGTGGCTCAAGGAACCTGGTTAATCTTTCATTCTGCAACAGTGTATAACTCCAGATCACTTACTTTTATTTCCTTTTTCTTCAAGGGCAGATTTCTTTCCTCCTGCCAAGCACTAAGCAATGTGGAAGAAATGTGAAGTTCTCTGGCCCATACATCTCCCCCAAACATTCCCTTGTCCTAGTCACTGCAGGATTTTCCTGACTCATGTTTATTTTGCAATTCACCATATCCTTGCGGTTCTTCCAAGCCAGCTGCTCATCTGATCCTTACATTCTGTACATCTCCTCTGAGGTTTCCTTCTTATGGATAAGTTTTACCAGTGAGGAACAAAGCTTGAAGGGGCTGAAGATTCAAGGAATGAACTCAGATTTCTTGAATTTGACTGTTTAAAAATTCAATGTATATAGGTGAAAATATTTCCAGAATATTTCCTAATTAATTTTCTGGCAGCAGTTGAATTTTCCTTGTTATAGGGCTGTTCCCTTCAATCTGATCCCTGGTTTATTTACTTGCCCCTCTGACTACTTTTGGCTGCAAGAGAGACAGAAACTCTAGATCCTAATTGTCATTTTTTTCTTGTTTAAATGGGATTGGTGGACAGGTCTATCTACAGACAAAGATTTGAAACTGACCAGCTCATGTTTAGCTTCATGTATGGTAACTGAACGGATCCATACTTGAAGGAAGTTTGGCTCCTCACATCATGTTCTTAGAGTAGCTTACAACTTTCACCTCAATCCACTCAACTAAATTGGGAACCAGTTTGGTGTAGTGGTTAAGGCGCCAGGCTAGAAAGTCGGAGATTATGAGTTCAGGTCCTGCCTTAGCCATGAAAGCCAACTGGGTGATTTTGGGCCACTCACTCACTCTCAGCCCAACCCACCACCTCCCAGGGTTGTTATTGTGGGGAAATAATAGGTGGAAGATGCGCTGGATATGTTTGCAGCCTTGAGTTATTTGTAAAAATAAAGAGGTGAGCAACAAATAATTGAATAAATCCCTTTCTCAGATTCCACTTCTTCAATACCACATGGATGTTGTCTTTTAAGTGTTACTGAAGTTTCCTGCAGATGCTGCTGGGTATCCTGAATGCTATTCTCTGGGCTTTTATAAGACGACAACAACCTCTGAGTTTTAAAAACCTGACAAACATATTATGGCATCAAAGTTAGAGCTTTCTGTGTATCTTATATATAGTCATATAGCGTGACTATATACAAAAATATATTTACTGATCCCTCCCATCCTGGACATAAATTGTTTCAACTCCTACCCTCAAAACGACGCTATAGAGCACTGCACATCAAGACAACTAGACACAAGAACAGTTTTTTCCCTAACGCCATCACTCTGCTAAACAAATAATTCCTTCACCACTGTCAAACTATTTACTAAAGCTGCATTACTATTACTATTAGTCTTCTCATCATTCCTATCACCCAGCTCTTCGCACTTATGACTGCAGGACTGTAACTTGTTGCTTGTATCCTACAACTTTTATTGAAATTGTTTCCTAATTGCTTATTTGTACCCTATGACTATCATTACATGTTGTACGTTATGATTCTTGATGAAAGTATCTTGTCCTTTTATGTACACTGAGAGAATAGAATATTCTATTCTATTCCATTCTATACTGTTAATTCCTATTCCTATTCTATTCTATTCCATTCCATTCCATTGTATTCTACATGAATCTGCACCTGTTACATGATTGAAGGCTGAAGACCTAAGCATGTCAACCAAGGAATGTTTGGTGTATCTCAAATCTTCGTTGTGACAGACACAGAGCTCTGGATGATGTGACAGCTGGTGCTTTGTCAGGAGCGTTGACAAACACATCTAAATTCATTTACTGATCCTTCAACTTGTTTCCATAAAGCCTTCATTCACCGTTGGCCATGCTGCACAGGCTTTACTAAGTAACGCCTCTTGCTAATATGCTTTCTTGGCAGGCCAGTCAAATGTCAGCAGACCAAACGATTCTTGCTTCTACCTTTTGCTGCAATCAACACCTACTCCGGTATAAAATAATCCCATTTTCCCAACAGCACAGAGCTTTTCCATTACCAAAAGTTGATCGTTCAATTCCACTTTTTAGGATTATTCCGTTGACATTTTGATGCCCTTAGATTTTTACCTTTCGTTTCGCGATGGCTGAAAGCCAAATGGAAGTGATATTAAGTTCCTAAATACCATATTTCCCCAAAAATAAGACTGGGTCTTATTTATTTATTTATTGTTTTGCCACCCAAAAAGACACCAGGTCTTATTTTGAGGGGATGTTTTCCACTGAGTCACCTCATAATGGTGGCACCAACAGTCCTGCCCAGCAACAGTTCGCTGCCGGCCCATTTCTTCTGTGGCCGCTTGTCATCGCTTGCGCGCATCACCCCTGGCCACTGTTTTGCTATCAGAGGCCTTCAGGAAACTCCCAGCCCAGCACATATAATGCTCAGTCTACCTTGTGCAGACTAGAAAACCTGCAGAAATTAGAAGTGTCTAAAGGCATACCAATGGCATTGTGGTGGGGAAATGAGCTATCTCCGAAATATCCAGGGAGAAATTGGGAGTCTTTGGAAATATCCCTGTCTGCCAAGTGAGTGGCTCTGCCTTGCAGTCCGATAGTGAGTCTTGAATGGCACAGGTGTTCCTACCTGCTGTGTCTTCAGCAACACGCTGACTTTGGCAGTCAGGCAGTGACAATTCGTTAGGCCGAGAGATGGACTCCTAGCTGTGGATAACATCTGGGAGAAGAATGAAAGAGAAGATGCTTAAGTTCAACTATGGCCATAGTTTAGGGATGGGTTCTACTTACCTTTCCTACCAGTTCGGGTCGCGACGAAAGTGTGTGTTTTGTACATGCACTTGTACACGAGCCTCCGTCGCATCTGTTGCCTTGAAAATAACCCTCTGCGCATGCGCAGGAGGTTTTGCACATATGCAGAGGGTTATTTTTGAGGCAATTTCCACCGGGAGGACTGATTTCCTCCCGGAGAACCAGCTCAGTTTTTGAGACCAAAGGAGAGGAAGCATGAGAAAGTGATTATTGTACTATTTATATTGAGACTCGGAGACTTAATTAAACTAGGTATAAGTGGTAGGCAAGGATTACTTTGAAAAGATTTCAGGGTTGGGTCACACTACCCTATTAGCAACAAAGATATTTCTTTTTCTTTTGAACTTACTAACCTGGTGGGAGTTGAGTTGGGTATCTTACTTTATCAACTGCTTATGGGGGTTCCAGATGTGCTTAGATCCAATGAGCAGATACACCAAACTATCTACCATGAAGCCAGAGGTGAAATCCAGCAGGTGGAAACTTTGAGTAGTTTGGAGAACCAGCAAATCCCATCTCTGGCTGTCCCCAGAGTGGGGAGAGAATGGAGATTTTGCAGTATCCTTCCCATGCCACGCCCACCAAGCCACGCCCACAGAACTGGTAGTAAAAAACTGTGGATCTCACCACTGCATGAAGCTATGACACGGACAACATCCCTACTCTCGGGTAGCTAAGCCACAGTTTGATAAATTTATCCTGTTGTCCCAGTTGGCATTAATACTGAATCAGAAACGAATGACTTGTGCTGGATTTCTACAACATGCTACATGAGGCTAAAAAGAGATTGGGCTATTTATGATTCAGTGTATTTTGCAAAGCCAGCTGTTCTCTTTATATGCTTGGTCAGCAGGCATCATCTTTGACACGATGTAGTTGTTTCAGCATAGCATGTCCTGTGAATTTTGGTCTCCAGATTCAGATTCCTGTGAATTTTGGTCTCCAAAATTCAAATTCACCCCTGTAGCCAGGAATGACACACAAAGCACACCGACGGAACAAAGTAAACTGTAAGAGAAGACCAGGCAGAATCGGAAGGCAGAGTTAAGTGCATCATTAGCTTAGAGTTGTTACATTCCCACAAGTGCTCCAAATCCAACACCTCCTGAATTCCACTGAATTTATCTGCTACCAATTTAGTGCTGAGCTTTAGTTGAGCAGATTCTTATGTACAGACTTGGATAAATCTCCTATGCTGCAACCTTATGAATGGTTCTGATTCTTTGGGCCTGGCTGCATAGGCACCACCACTGAGATCATTTGTCATCTCACCACCATTCGTAGCAACATCACTTACATATTGCTCCATAGACCCTTTATCGAGGTTTACAATGACAGCGTTATTTGCATATTGTCCCCAACAATTTGGGACTCATTTTACCAACCTTGGAAGGGTCAATCATGCGCTCATCAAGATCGAGCTCCAGACTGTGGGCAGAGTTAGCCCGCAATATTGCATTCTAACCATTCTGTGCCACCAGGGCTCTTTAAGCAATTTCCAGTGAAGCTCACTAAAGTGAATATTTCATAGTTTATGGTGCTGGCTTTATGATAGGCAATGGTTTACTTTCAAATAGAATAGAATAGTAAAGTCGGAAGGGTCCTTGTAGATCATCTAGTCCATCTAGTCTAGACTCTATACCATTTCTGATCGATGGCTGTCCAGTCTCTTCTTGAAAGCCTCCAGTGATGAAGCTCCCACAATTTCTGAAGGCAACTTCTGTTCCATGGGTTGATTGTTCTCCCTGCCAGAAAATTTATCCTTATTTCTAGGTTGAATCTCTCTTTGATCAGTTTCCATCCATTATTCCTTGTGTGGTCTTCAGGTGCTTTGGAATATAGCTTGTCCCCCTCCTCTCTGTGGCAGCCCCTCAAATATTTGAACATTGCTATCATGTCTCCCCTGGTCCTTCTCTTCACTAGACTAGCCATGCCCAGTTCCTGTAACCGTACATTCATTCAATTTATTAACCACACACATTAATTGCTATTATAGTTCTAATTTTAATTTTACATCTCTTGTGACCTTTTGTTCATCCAAGATTAGTGTATTGGGTGAACTTGGCTTAAGACTAGGCCAGCTGCTTCTTTCTCCTTGCCTGATATTGCTGGACTCCAAATGTTACTTTTGGCAGGGTAGAAGTATAGTTTTAGGTTCTCTGAGTCCACATCCCCGAGCTAATGGGTGATCAGCCTTGCAGAGAAAACAGGAAAAACTAAAGAGAAAGCTACTGGAGATGCATCTGTAACTTCCTAATAATGTTAAATATGTCTTTGTTTCAATGGATGGATTTGCACATTGCCCCAAACCACATTTCTAAAAACCATGCTGTGAGGATTGGATCAGGGGTGGGGCTGCTAGGGGTTCGCAGGGGTTCAGGAGAACCTCGAGCTAAGATTCTGTGCAGTTCGGAGAACCCCCAAATCCCATTCCTGGCTGGCTCTGCCCACCCCTCTCCTTCCAGGAGTCCCCACACGGCCTATTTTGGATGCAGGTAAGTGCAGGGCACACTTGGATGCTCAGGGAGGGCGAAAAACGGGTGTACTGGAAGTTCAGAAAGGCCAGAAACGGGTCCATTTCCAGCCTCCAGAGCCTGGGGTGGCCGTTTTCGCCCTCTCGGAGGCTCAAGGAAAGCCTCTAGAGCCCAGGGAGGGCAAAAATGCTCCCCCAAGTGGTGCATGAGGCTGATTAGGCCACGCCCAGGCAGAGAGCCCCTTGATAAACATTTTGAAGCCCACCCCTGGATTGGAGATATATAGGGACTATTTCTCCTTTCTCCTGGTTCTTCCTTTTTTAAGACGAGTTCCTCTTAAGCAGCCTTTCAAACAAAGCGAGGGTAGCAAAATGTTTGGTTCAGCGAACGCATCAGAAATGTGGAGCGCGTGTGGCGAAAGCTCTCGCTGAACAGCTGTCATGGTAGGGAGCTTATCTATACATCAGTATCTGCCACAATGACCCCAGCGCCGGTCACAGAACGCTCAACAAAAGCCAAAGGCAGTGTGGGAAATTTGTGTGCCACCATCTCTTGGAGCTCCCTGTGTAGCTTTGGACCTCATCTGTGCAGGATGGATGCTCCAAGGGAAAGCTGCTCATCTGCCCTTTTAGGGTGGAAGAATACCGACGTGAGTCACAGAAGCATCCTTGGAAGTAAAAAAAAACAACCCAAACAAAACAGTGCAAGGAGCCAGGACTCAGCTTTTCGTATCAACTTCCTGTTTACCCTCTTTAATGAAGATCGCTTTAAATGTGGTAAAATATTTTTAAGGTCTTAAAAGCAATGTTAGCTGGGGCAGGGACTTAGAAGGGAGGTAGGGTGGCAGCTCTTGAAACAGAATGCTGATTTCTGCAAAGCAGGCAGAAGAAAGAGGAGGACATCATGGAATGTCAAGCTCTGCTCCCCAAGACTTTTACCCATTTTAACCACTTCCTCTCCTCTTCCTCTCCCTCTCTTCCTCCTTAGTAAAGGTTCCCCTCACACATATGTGCTAGTCGTTCCCGACTCTAGGGGGTGGTGCTCATCTCCGTTTCAATGCCGAAGAGTCAGTCTGAAGACGTCTCCGTGGTCATGTGGCCGACATGACTAAATGTCGAAGGCACACGGAACGCTGTTACCTTCCCAGCAAAGGTGATCCCTATTTTTCTACTTGCATTTTTACATGCTTTCGAATTTTGCTAGGTTGGCAGAAGCTGAGGCAAGTAACGGGAGCTCACTCCGCTATGCAGCACTAGGGATTCGAACCGCCGAACTGCCTACCTTTCTGATCGACAAGCTCAGTGTCTTAGCCACTGAGCCATCGCATCCCTCTCCCTCTCTTTATCCTTATCTTTCTTCTCCACTGTTGAGGGACATTGCTCTTCCAGCAGTCTGAACCATTGTTATTTGATGCTGTTGTAGTGTGCCTTTCATGTTTGCCTAGTGTGCAAAGTGTGGCATGGGCTTGTGCTGCAGGTGCATTACAACAGATGTGAAGGCCATCCTGGGTCACCCTGAAATGGCCTGGTTAAAGGGGCTCTGGTGAAATTGTTACAGGCCCAGCAAACTGGCAATGGATAATACAGTTGGAGATGTAAACGGTTCAACCACTCCTATTTTCTAAAACATAAAATAAAATCTGGAGCTGCTGTTTAGTAGATCAGTCTGATCTACAGGTTCTTTTTATACATTGTTATTTCCTCAAACCCTTATATCTTTAAACTGTCCACCGTGGACCTCACACATTTCCTAAAAGGTCCCTAAGGGGGCATGCATAAGCGCACCTGCATGCCTACCGTCCCTGTCCTACTGTCCCCATTGATATGTACCCATTTTATGTGTCCGTGGCCATGTTACACTCATTTATATCCATTTATTTATACCAGTCTCATGCAATCATGTCTGTGTCTATACAAATACGTGCTACCTTGTGCATGTTGACAAAATACATAAATACAAATAGCTTTAAGAACAGCCTTGTCTAAGCATTTCTTCATAATAGCCTTCTGGGGTTTTTTTTCTCCATTTTTTTTTAACCTTCCCTTGGGTTTGTGCACACCTTTCTTTCTCCCTTTTCTTCTGTGGCATCCATTCACCTGCCATTTGCATTCTTGCCTTGCCCTGTAAAACCTGGTTTCTGCAAGGACACAGAAGAAGGTCAAGGTGACAGGCTGTTTTTAGGAAAGGAACAGCTGAGTTTTGGCAAGATAGGGACCTCAAAGTAGCCAACAGGCTGTCACTCCGCTCCCGCTGCTGAAGCAGGTTTGCTCAAAGCCTTGTGAGAGGGAGGATTCATTTGGCCACTGAACTCCTGAGCAAACAAAGCCAATAAAAAGACCCTCTCCCCATTTCTCTGCCAATAATGGAGAATCCCAAGATATCATTTCTGAATAAAGCTACCCTGTTTCCCTGAAAATAAGACCTCCCCGGATAATAAGCCCAATCAGGCTTTTGAGCACATGTGCTAAAATAAGCAGTCCCCTGAAAATAAGCCATCCCCAAAACACAGCAGCAGCCATGAGATGACCATGCTCACTGCCTCCTGCACCTCAAAAATAATAAGATCTCCCCAAAAATAAGGCCAAGCACTTATTTCAAGGGTCAAAAGAAAATAAGTCCCTGTCTTATTTTCAGGGAAACACAGTAGCATTTAGGACATTACAAATTGCAAACCAGTCTACAAGTACCTACGGATGAATTTGCAGTGCAACCTGTAGGATTCCTACATGATAGCAGGACATAAATCCAGAGTTATTAAAATGTTTACGTGTTACCCTATGGCTGCTAGATAACTTAAAATCCTTGTAGTAGTGTAAGAAATTGCTTAATAGTATTGCTGTTAAGGAAGGGAAGCATTTTCTCCAAGATATAGTATACTCTACATACTATATACCCATGATGCCAAACCTGTTGCATGCAGCGCCCTCTCTACCGTCACCCAAGTTTAGCTCTGCTGGTCTTCGGGTCTGCTGTGCGGGGGCAGGGTTTGTGCAGGGGGTTGCATGCACATGCACGAGGGCTACATATGCATTACATTTTGGGGGGTTGAGCGCATACGTACACATTCACACGCATGTGCTTTGGGTACTTGGTCCGGAAAAGGTTAGCCATCACTGCTATATACCTTATATCCTCTGTTCATACTAACCCTTGTAAGAATTTGCTAGTTGTACTTGATTATATCCTACTTGCAATGCAGCCTTGGATTTATAACTTATCTCTTATGCTATCTAACTGCTGAGTTTTCTTTCAGGCCATAGGAATATTGATCAGCTGTATACCAGAAGTACTTATTTTGTCATGGAGTACTCTCGAAATAGCTATTTTGTGTTGAAGGGCTCTCCTAGCATTCAAAAAAATTTTTTTTTTAAGTTCAATTGCTTTTTAGTACAGCAGGTCTCTTAATTCAAATGGAAGGGGGAGAAAGAATGAATTTGAATTCTTTCTTGAATTTTACAGATAGTCTTCGACTTATGATCCCAATTGAGTCCAACATTTCTGCTGCTAAGCAAGGGAGTTAAGTGAGTTTTGCCCCATTTTACAACCTTTTTTGCCACAGTTGTTAAATGAATCACTGTAATTGTTAAGTTAGTAGCATAGTTATTAAGTAAATCTGGCTTCCCCATTGATTTTATTATCAAAAGGTCTCAAAAAAGTAATCACATAAACCCAGAACACTGCAACTGTCGTAAGTACAAGTCAGTTGCCAAATTTTGATCATGTGACTGGGGACACTGCAACAGTCATAAAAGTGAAAAATGGTCATAAGTTTTTAAAAATGCCATTGTAACTTTGAACTGTCACTAAACAGATAATTGTATGGCATAGTTATAGACTAACAACTCCAAAACTTTTGACTATATTGTTGACAATAATTTTCTTTGTTAAAAAAAGACTAATTAAAATATTGATATCAACACTTCATCCAGTAAGATCAGCTTTAGTTCTCTATTTTCATTGCTTTTTTTTACATTAAACCTATTTCTGAAAAAGCCACAATCATATACATAGGAAGTTTATTATTTATTTTACAGATTCGTATGCTGCCCCTTTCCAGATGGGTTAAGGCAATTTACAGTATAAAAAAAATAAACATTAAAAATTACACATATAGTCCTTCAGAAGCCAGCAACATATAAAACATTTTAAAAGCCTGCATGAAAAGGTTGGTTTGCCTCCCCCACCGCCCTGTAAACTATAAGGAGGAGAGGATATCCCTTATCTCTGACGGCCATTTGTTTCACGTTGAACAAATACCAAAAGTATTGGAAATGTTATTTGCTTCGCAGAATCCATACGGATTGAGGCAGTTTATAAAGATTCCAAATAAATGAATGAATATCCTAGTTTTTGTAATAAGACATTTTACAGTTAAATGGACTAGAATAATTTTAATTAAATTCAATATAATAAAGATGGTGGCTTTTCAAAATTGTATAGCAGTTTTGTTGGCCTTTTTCTTTAATTTCTACCTAATATGGCTATAGGGTGCAAAGCTATCCATAATCTGTAAGCAAACCATTAGAATCCAGATGATTGGCATTTTTTGTTACAGAAAATCAAGTTTAAAATAAAACTTTGTATATAGATTGTGCTGCTTGGCATTTTATGTTTCACTTTGTAGTCTGTGCTAAAAGACTTTGTGACTTGGTAGGGCTTCATTATAACCATGAATTTATCAATTATAATACAATGAGCAGTAGGTTTTTTTTTATTTCTGTAATGACGATGAAATGGCAAAAGAATGATGATAACAATGGAAGAAAAATATAAAAAATAACTGCAAAAATTGGAATAGAATTAATTGCTGTCATTTATTCAGAGATTTGCCAAAGTTACCATTTCAAATAAATTGTAAAAGTTGATAGGATTATTGAATGATTATGCAAATTTGCATGAAAGAAATATTTTGAGAGAGTTAGTGCTTGAATTTTTAATACAGGTAGTCCTCAGGTTCACTTGTAGATACCCTAGCTATGTGTCTGTTTAATCATCTGGTTTGAGGAATTTTATTCAAAATACAGCAGAAGCATCTGATAGTGAACAATGGGCTCACTTAACAATCGTTCTCTTAACAACTACGGCATTCACAATAACAACTGTAACTTTTGCTAACAACAGTCACAAGAAGTGTGGTAAAATCATGTCGGTCACGTTTACGACCATTGCAACCTTTAACCATAATAGGCAGGCTCTAATATGGTCAGAACCTGAGGACTACATGTATTAAAAATTAAAGCACTAATTCTCTCAAAATATTTCTTTCATGCAAATTTGCACAATAATTTAATAACCCTATCAACTTTTTTAATCTATTAGAAATAGTAACTGGTAAAGCAAGTTTGAAAAAGAACATTGCTTAATAAATACATATTTTTGTAAGCAATTTTCCCTGAAGCAATTGTTTTTTTTTAATATAATAAAGTGTGTGTAGGTTTTGTGTATAGGTCCCATAAAGTCCATATATAAGTAGTCCTTGACTTAGAACACATATGTTGTATTTAATGACCACTCAAAGTTACTGATGTTACTGATGACTGTTTTCATACATATCCATTGCAGCAGCCCCATGGTCACGTGATCAAAATTTAGATACTTGGCAACTGGCTCATATGTATGATGGTTGCCGTGCCCCAAGGTCATGTGATCATTTTTTCCACCCTTCTTAAAAGTAAAGTCAATGGGGAAGCCATATTCACTTAACAACTGTGGCCAGAAAAGTCGCAAAATGGGGCAAAAGTCACTGAACAAATGTCTCACTTAGTGACAGAAATTTTGAGCTCAAATGTGGTCGTAAGTCAAGGACTACCTGTATATCTCCACTCCAGTGGTGGGATTCAACCGGTGTAACAACCTGTTCGCTGAGCGCGCACTTCACTCCATGCACGCAATGTGTTTGAAAACAGAGCTAAAAATTACCTTCTACTGCAGCCCCTGTGAGTAAAACAGCTGAGGCGCAGCAATCCGCTCTGCCGCGCCAATCACCATATAGGTTGGTATAGCGCAGGGGCTGGCGGCCGGGCCCAGCTGATGGTCAGAGCAAACTGGTTCTCTCTTAGCTGATCGTCAGAGCTACCGGTACGCCTGAACCGGCTGAATTCCACCCTTGCTCCACTCTCAGCAATAGAAACTCACTGATACTGATCTGATGACCATCTCTCAGCCTAGAACTGCCTCTCTGGATTCAATCTGTGGGGGACAATAGAGGAGGAAATACTTTTTTCTGTAGGAAAAGGGGGATGGAAGTCTAATGAAAAATAAATAGGGTAGACATCTTTCTTATATTTTAATTGGATACAGTAATTGCATTTCTAAATTTGGACAAGAACAGATTAAAAAAAAAAGCATATGAATTTTTTTATTTTGAAAAATGCAAAATTAGATAACTTAACAGTAATGTGTGAACCAGACACGATGTTACCCTCCATCTGGAAATAGGAGAATTCTAGCAGTGTAGCACATTTGCAATTTTGATGTGATAATTATGGCAGAAATGTATTAGATTTTTACATGTCATAAACTGATCTTCTGTCCATTCTGATTGGGATGTGCACATATGTTGGATTTATATGCAGAATGCCTGTTATTCTGATTACTTCAATCAAGTTTGATAGTTGGCTTTCATTGGGAGAAATTCCTGCTAGGTTTCTCGTACATTAAAAATGTAGAGAAATTTTCTTTTTAAAAAAATGTTTCTTGTTATACTGATACCAGTTTCTTCCGAGGGGTGCTTGGCTGCAGCAAAGCAAAACGTGCTATGTGATTCTCTGCTATAAAAAGCATAAAAATAGCTGGACTCCATTTCTGTGTCTCAGTAGATGTTCAGATTCCTTTCCACTGCTAACAGCATGAACTAAAATAAGAAGTCTTATGTAATGCTTGGCTGTAGCATCAACACATTCCCTGTCTCTAGTGGGCCTTGAGGTCCTGAGATCTGGGCCCAGCTCAAGCTCCCCCTTCAAGGCAAAGATGTACAGTAGCCTTCTGGGATGTTTTTGTGGTGTGTGTGTGTGTGTTTATATGTGTGTTGCTTTTTTATGTAGTCTTTGCAGCTAAAATAGTGCCTTTAGAAGAAACTAACTGGTGGAAGGCATATAATTAAATATCAATGATTGCAGTTTTCTTTGAGTAGAGTATGGGGTGGAGTTTTGTTATTGTCCGTTGCAAATATAGAAACAGAATTGTAGCTTGCATTAGATCATTTAAGTTCTTATTCCCTGACTTCAGTTAGATCAAATGGCTAAGTGCAGAATATTTAGTTTATTATTTAGAGGTGTGAGAGAGTGAGTGGCCCAAGGTCACCCAGTTGGTTTTTATGGCTATGGCGGGACTTGTACTCACAATCTCCTGTTTTCTAGCCTGGTTGCCTTAATTATTATATTTGTTTTTTCTAAGAATGTCTGTTACCTTCTTCTTTTTTAACATACAAAGAAGGAAGAACATTGACTAACAAATACTGTAGATTCCTTATGTAGAACTGTGTACCTAGTCATGAAATGCCTTTAGCTTGTTTAATTTGCAAAACATTTGCCTTTTTATGAAAGTAAAGAAGTCCTCACTCGGCATAATATTATGGTTTTTGAGACTTCCACAGTAGGAAGTGGGTTTATGTCAACTTGCATGTCTGAAGGGATTGTGCAAAGCATATTAATGTAGTATTTCCTGTGGTTTTCTCTTCCCTTACGAAAACGATTATTATGTCAAGTTGTTTCAGGAAGATGAATATCTATAAATGAAACATTGAAGTGATCCAGGTTGAGTGATACAATGTAATCCTGGGTGTAAAGTCGTAATGGATTTTGGTATTGGATTGATAATATTTCTCCCTCCCTCCCTCCATCTTATCATCATCATCATCATCTACCAGCCTTTATTACTTTTATAAATAACGTAAGGCAACAAACATGCCTAATACTCTTTCCTCCTATTTCCGTTCGGAGCAGCCATTCCCCAGCCGGCGATAGTGCTCTCGGGCAGCCTTGCCTGTATCCTCCCTGCTAGGAACCGCCATTCCCCTGTCAGCAATAGCTCGGGCACCCAT
>JANHFT010002196.1:832802-845009 GCA_032467955.1 Pseudoxenodon macrops | reverse complement strand
AGAATTTATAAAATTTGTTAATTTGATCAATAAATGAAAATTGTAACTATACAAAGTAAATTTAACAACATATCCCAACTATTATTTTCATAGATTAATTCTGCGCCGAGGTGGCACAGTAGTTAGAGTGCAGCACTGCAGGCTATTTCAGTTGACTGCTAGCTGCAGTTCAGCAGTTGAAATCTCACCAGGCTCAAGGTTGACTGAGCCTTCCATCCTTCCGAGGTGAGTAAAATGAGGACCCAGATTGTTGGGAGCAATATGCTGACTCTGTAAACTGCTTAGAGAGGGCTGTAAAAGCACTATGAAGCGATATCTAAGTCTAAGTGCTATTGTTATTACAATAGAAAATTGTAATAATGGTAAGAAAATAGTACATCTGTGGTTACGGTTTAACGATGTGTTAAAAAAGAATCCAAAAATTGCACTTGTATAAAAATTGTGCCTAGGTTGCTGGCAGCTGCAAATATATATATATAGAGAGAGAGATTTGTGGATAGTTAACTAACAGCTGCAAACTAAAGGAATCATGATCCAATCAAAAAAGTAGGAAGGTTTGATATTGATCTCTAAAATCCTAATCAAGATAGAGCCTAACTGTTAGTGTACCTTTCCCACAATAAACCTGCCTGTCTCCTCAGATCAACTGGAGAAACTCTTCTGAAGATAAGGAGGATCTGGAGGTTTGTCTATCCAGTACATGGGAAATGGCTCTTACTGATGCCCTCCATCAGTAGCATACATTCTCTAAGGATTACGCATGTCCCCACCACAAGGAGGTTGGTGAAAACATTTCATTTCTGTCAGACTTTTAATTGTTAATTTATTCTATTTTAATGCTTGCTTTTCCAGATTTTAATTATATTATTTCAAATAAACTTTTATATTTGTATTGTTGAAAGCAATGTTATTATTAGAGGGATAGACTAGTGTAGAGATCAATCAATCAATCAATCAATCAATGTTTTTCCTCTTTCTATTCAATGATTTTTGAGGAAACGCAATGCATGAAGAAAGTATCAGTGGACAAAATTGTAGAGTTCATGTTGAATTAATTTGAAATAAACTCTTGGCAAGTTAATAGGAAACCGAATATCCCAGCATATTAGACCTGACATTCCAAATTCAGTTGCTGTATTCTGACGGTAAAAGTAAAATGAGAATATCTGCTTCTATCGTGTATTAAATCAGCATGACTACTCCTTCTTATCAACTCTTAACCAGGTTTATTTTGTAGTACAGGTTTGAGAAGAAAAAGAATAATAGTTTCTGATGACAGTAATAACAGCTTCCAATACTCACCTTATAGGAAACAACTGCATCCATTCAGGAATGAAATTCAAAATTTTTCTTTACTGGTTCTGTGAGCGTGGCTTGGTGGGCATGGCTTGGTGGTCATGTGATTGGGTGGGTGGGCGTGGCCAAGTCAATGTCACTTCTTTGCCCTAATGACCTACAAAAAGAAGATATACTAATTATTATACCCAAAATAATAAAAGAGGTACATAAATACTTACATAACAGCAATAAGACTGTTCTTTTTGAATTTCACTCCTGCTCTGCAGTCCTATTATCCGTTTCTAGCCATCTGGGCATTAAAGTTAGATTCAGTCAGATTTATGGTTGAGTCGGCTGGAAGAGGTGAGCGGCGACCAGGCAGGCGTGAGCGGGGCCAACCAGGGGCGATTTTTACCGGCTCTGCGAACCATTTCAAATTGTCCCTACAACCTCTCCCGAGCTGGGCCAAGGTGGTGGAATTTCACCCCTGCATCCATTATGTAAATCATTTTGAATGTGTACCTGCTGATAACCTTTTTTATATATATGTTTAGCAGAAACAAGCAATTTTCTGATGAGATTCTCAGTATAAAGGAATTTTGTGGCTACAGATTGCCCTTCGTGTGTTTCTAAATGAGAGTCACATCACATGGAAACCAAAACAAATACCATGTTGAATGTTCTGTTCAGTGTTTAATATATGAAGTGGCTCAACAATTGTACCAAAAGTAGCCCTTCAATATTCCAAACTTTAATTTTATTATGAAAAAAGTATTTCCAATTCTCATTTTCAGATTGTATTTTTAGAATGTCTTTGAGATGTAGTACTGATAGCAAAGGATGCTTTTGCATTTGTTATAGGGCTCTCCATGACACTGCAGCCTGCCTGTTTTCAAAAGGAATACGTTTACTCACTTCACTTGGAATTTGAGCCTCCATGAAAGAGAGGCTGAATTCAGTCAGTTGAGGAGAAAAGTTAGGACACACATATATTCTGCAGTGACTTTCTAAAGAAGGTAAGTGACAGAATTCCAGAGCAGCCATCTTTTCCCATCTAATTTGTCAATTGCCAACCAAGATCTGTAGGATGTTTCTAAAGGCTAGCCATCTTTAATTTTCTGCAGCAAAAGCAAGACCTCAGGTACTTGAAAGATTATTTGATACCGTTTCCACCTCTACAGTTTATAATATACACTTTCCATCTCTATTATTTTTCCCCCTCTACCCTGCATTAATTCCTTTTCATAATGTTGATATAGTAGGGTGTTGTCTGCTTTCATTTTAAAATAAAATTAACATTTATTTCAATGTAGAATTCTAAAGTTTTTTGTCCTCAGTTTAGCTGTGCTCCAATATTGCTAGAAAATACGAATTTTAAAAGAAAACACCGTTTTGTTAAATGGGAAGCGTACATTGAGAAAAATGCTGAAAGGAGCTTTGTCCTGCAGCACTTGTCTGAAATGCTTTAAAGTGATACAAAAATGCTTTATGGAGGTAAATCACACCATGTATTTTCTTTCAGTAAAGAAAATCCAGTTCCATTCATGGCACAAATATCTTTTATGGTAACTTTCTTTGCATAAGCCTAATAGTGATTGGGGTTTCATTAATGGTCGGAGCACATTAGAAAAGGCATTACAAAACTAAGTTTGCTTTTTCTATTCCTTTATTCAAGATTGCCAGTATGGAAATTAATGTTTTCACAGCAATGAAACATTGAGATGATATTCTAACTGAGCGGTTTATCATGGTCATTATCAAGACTCTTTGTCTTTAATTTAACTTAATTTTTTTTAATAACACATAATTTTATGCTTGCTTATATTGAAAACCACTTCCACTTTTTAAGCATTTTCCTTCACTTTTAAAATGTTACTCTGTAACTGTTACATGTAACCTTTATATCTAATTGCTATAGATAATTTGCAACCTTGAACAAAGTTGTCCCTAACATGACCTTACGTGTTTTATTTATTCTTATTTGTGTACCACCTCTTCTTATGATTTACAATATTTCTAATACAAACCTTTCATTAACTATAAGAAGGTATATTTTCTTACCCCATAATTGCTAGGCTTGATGCCACGTTAGAATGAATATATGAGTAACAATATCATATATTGTAATACTGAATTTGCTGTCAAAAAGGATGGTTGAAGCTTCTGTCATGTCTTGATTCAGTGATACTCTAATAGAGAGATCTAAAAGTACTTTATGGTTTGGAATGCACATGGCATATGAATTAGAATCAATTTAGGTAATTACAGTGGTCAGATGAGAACTCCGTAAGATGACCAAAGTATAATAAGATTGAATCACCTTTGATTTGTTTTTCTCAGCTCTTTATGTATGCTATGCAGATTAGATGTACTGCTGTTCAGCATCAAGTTCCCCATGATGAACAAAATTATTATAGAAATCAATGTTACTATCGTATTAGCAAAGTATATTTTATTAGCTTTTGTTATGGTATTCTATTCTGAATAATTTTCAACTAAAATTTTACATGATTTTGTGATATAGGCTAGATGTTGTCAAATCAGTTATCCGATCATTTAGTAACATTTAGTAATCTTATAAAAAGAATTATTCCTTTGTTTTATATATAGTCACATATAATTATATAATTCATGAAAGAATGTTGTTTGACTAAATGAGCTATAAAGCTCTATGTCTACTTCAACCATGATATTATATGTAAATAAACAAGGTTCTAGATTTTTAAAAATCTAGCCCTAGGAACTTAGACTTCTATATCTCAGATTTTCCATATTAAATCATAGGCAGAGAGGTAGAGGAGCTGCATGTTCCTAGGGATGGGTCAGATGTGCAGGATTTTGGTGCCTTAAAGATATGACATGTTTTCTTATTAAGCAATGAGTAATTTGAGGTAGCAATATGAAATAACACAGAATTAAACATTCTTGGAACACTTTTAGATGAGAAATTGAAACCAGACAGAATTAAACATGAAGCATCTTCACCTCCTTGTTTTAGTGAAGAGCTCATGATTACTAGCCACCTTAATTCAATAGATGATAATATATTTCAGCCCCAAATATGATAATCAGTCAGTTCATTAGGCATCAAACTAATTTATCTGCAAACACTCTTTCGGCTCAGTCCAATATTTTCCTGTCATTTATTATTTGTCAGTCCACATCTGCCTATGCCAACTAAAAATTCACCATAATATAGCTGCTGATTGGCCTCTGGATTTTGAAAATAATTATTTTCCTTATTTTATTTTGGTCTTTTGTTTTTCCTTGTTTAGTTATATGAAATACATTCAATAGCTTCAAAGAAATAAATCTCTGACACCCACCAATAGTCCCAATATTCAGGAAAAAAATAGGCTAGTCTTATTTACAAACAAAAAAGAAGTACATTGCTTAAAGATTTGGCCATTGTCTCATTGATTATTTTTTTATATCTAGTCTTAATTAAAAAAAAAAAAGATAACGGCATAGTTTGTGTTAAAAAGCACCTAACTGGAGGTAATGCAGTGTTATTCTTTCACCTTTGAATCCTTGGGAAATCTCTTCCACCTGTTCTATATGTTTGAGGTATATCTATGTTTAATCTGGATATGTTACTATGGCATTTAATGTGGCCAATTTTTCAGTCCTTGGATTTCAGCTTAATTTTCTACGCCACAGCTATTTTAAGCTTGGCTGATTGGCTGGCTTCTGTCATAATCTAGTCACTTTGCCACACTGATTGGCATATTGATTCCATTATAAATGCCAATCCTTTTGCAGAGAAAACAAAGCTGATATGCCGTTGTTGAAGCTATGCTCTGAACTCTACTAACAAGATCGCTGACATTCCAACTATTCCAGTATAATGTACAAAAGATATGTTGCCAAAATGGCTGAGATTCTTAATCTTAAAAGGTTGGTTAATATGTTGCGTTAGCAATTAGGTATAGGACAGACCACATTATTCTAATTAGCAGTACGAACGGAATATATATAGCTATACATCTACATCTATATCTCCTCTACAGTATATCATCATCTATCTCTATCTCTATTGTGGTGAGTGGCACAGTGGTTAGAATGCAGTATTGCAGGCTAATTCTGTTGACTGCTGATTACCAGCATTTTGGCTGTTTGACTATCACAACGCTCAAGGTTGATTCAGCCTTCCAACCTCCCGAGAGGTAAAATGGTAAAATGAGGACCCAGATTGTTGGGAGCAATATGCTGACTCTGTAAACCGCTTAGAGCAGGCTGTAAAGCACTATGAAATGGCATGTAAGTCTAAGTGCTATTGTTATGTGACATAAAATAGAACAATCTGACAAATCTGTAGATGATAATTTTGAAATCTCAGGAGTAAGATCAGTGAATTATGGTAAAATTGTACAGTGGTATTTAGCATCAAAGAAACTAAACTTAATTTTTGCAAAGTAATAGTGATGATATAGGGATGTAAATACAGTGGCACAGTTTGAAAACCATAAGTTCTTCCAAAAGGTAAACTAAGCAGCCTCCAAAATGCTGGGTGGGAAATAAAATTTTTAGTGAGAGATTAATTTAGATATGAAATATAAACCCAGTAAGAATCAGGTCAAAATTAATTAATTTAAATTAGATTTATGCTGACCTGGGCTGGTCAACTCACACACCAGATGGAAATGTAACACATCTCAAACTTGTAAATCTTAAAGATTAACAATTTGACTTTAGTGTTTGATGCTGTAAGTGAATTTTGCCAAATGTTTTGTCTGCATATGGGAGAAAAATATTTCATAAGTTTTACAATAAAATATGATCCAAAGGTAGCTCTAGGATTGGAATACTTCATTACTTTATGTAACCATTTAAATTCAAGTTCTTTGTTCTATGATGAAATCTGTGATGTCAACTTATTATTATTACTATTTATTTGTCAACAAGTACAAGGAAACAAGTATCAGTATAGACATACACATGGACACATGAAAAAGATGGCACAAATAAATGGATATAAATAAGCAAAACATAGCCATAAACACATAAAATGAATACTTATAAATGGAGACAGTAGGACAGGGACAGTAGGTATGCTGGTGTGCTTATGCACGCCTCTTTAGGAACCTCTTAAGAAATGTGTAAGGTCCACGGAAGACAGTTTAAGGTAAAAGGTATGGGGGTTAGAGAAACTAACAACAGGATTAGGTAGAGTGTTCCAGACATTTATAATTCTTTTGCTGAAGTCATATTTTTTGCAATCAAGATTAGAATGGGTTACATTTAGTCTGTATCTATTGATAGCCCTAGTGTTATTGCGGTTGAAGTTTAAGCAGCCGTTAACAGGTAGGATGTTATGGTAGATGATCTTGTGTACTAAGCTTAGTACATCATCTGGGTCAGTTAAAACAATTGGAATTAAATCAAGATTATGTTTTCAATTGTGATTTATTTTTATGTTGTCTATTGAATTCTATATTTCTCCATAGTGGTGGAGATAGCATCCAGGAATGGATTGACCTCGTCTGCTTAGCTGATTGGCTGTGAGGACATGCCTCCATTGCTAAGGCTCCCCAGCTTTTGACTCAGTTAGGACAGACGTGTCAAGTTTCTCCTCAAAATTTATCTTATCATTCCTGGATGCTTCTTCATTTAATCATCTAAATTTGTGACTGTTTGAACCAGCAGATCCCAGTAATCAGGTTGAGTCACTGAGATAGTGGTGAGGGCTTCGGCTCGAGTTACTGGAGGTGCTTCTCTGCTGTCTGGGTAGCCAACAGGCAGGTACCCTAGTATTGCCATTCAGGTAGGCAGGAGATGCTTTGGAGAGATTGTGGAGCTTTGCATTCCCACTTTGACAGCAGAGGAAGCTGAATTATGGAAGTTTCATGCTCCCAGATTTGATAGTGGGGGAAGCTACTGAATAGCAGAGCCTTGGACTAGTCAGGCAGCCATTATAGCAGCTTTGTGCTCCGAAAAGAAGTATTGTCACACTGCACAACATTCTGTTCTTAGCAGTGCCTTTGACAATGGCCCAAGTGTGGTGGAGCTTCGTGCTCCCAGTAAGCCAAGGACAATAAAAGTCTGGCTGTCACCCTAGCGCTTCCCCCTGCAAGCAGCTGCGTTGCGGCATTGAGTGGAGCTTCGCACTCACATATTGACAAGCTCACTGGTCGCTGCCTTTGACAAGGAGCTTTGTGCTCCAGATTGCAGCCCCACCACCAATTTGTGAGGAGCTTCGCACTCCCATTTAATCGAGGGCTCTCATACGCACGGTCAGTGAAAGGACTCCTGCCCATTAGCATTGCCCAAGGGCCTCCCTAAATAGCCGCAGCTACCTGAAGCCCTCAGGGCCCTTATTCAAGAGAGAAAAGGGAGAGCCTAAAGGGCGGATGAAGTGTCAGTTGACAGCAGTGTGGGGCAACTGCTGCAGAAACAGCTGCTAGGAGAGTAATGGATCGTAGATGTAAGGCTCTCAGCAAGGCTGCCAGGTCTAGTAAGAGCTCCAAGGCAGCCCAAAAGGAGGAGAGCCACAGAGATCAGGCTCTAGAAAGAATTTGTACCAAGACTAACAAGGAACTGCCCCAACTGTCAAGTTTGCAAAACAAGCCAAGCCTTTCTGATAGGCTGTGCTTGCAGGACCTGTCACCAGAGAGAGCTGAAAAACAACATTCCTTCCATGGTTTCCTTCTGCCAGCCTCCAATACAGAACTATGGGGCTCAGTATCTGACTTGCCTAGTACAGCAAGAAGTAATCAGAAAACTATAAAGTTACCAGAGATGTTCCTGAGGCTATCTTCACTCCAACAGCCTCAGGCTTTCGCCCGGAGATTGGCAGGGAGTCAATAATACCTGAAAATATGCAGGCTATTATAGCAGAAGCCATCAGGCAGGGCATCTCTGCAGGACTTCAGCAGCTCAGACTTGCATCCTCCGAGGTCTCTGCATTCTCCATGAATCCCACATATATGCCTGATAGAGCTCATGAATAATTTCCTCCACTCCAGGAAACAGGTACCTCTGCTCCCTCCCAAGAGAGACAGCCTCCACTCTCAGAGGAGGTAGAGCAAAGAGACCTGGCCCTCTCAGACGATGAGGGCCTAATTTCTGACCAGCCTGCCTTTACCAGGCTATTCCCACTGAGACTTTTTAAGTCTCTCCTTTTCAAGGTTTGCAATTTGGGCGGTTTGGGAGCACGCATTTAGAGGCCAGAAGTAGCAGGCCCTATTGATTTGGCTGACCTGCTCTTCTTAGAGCCAAATAACGAAGCAGAGGTCATCCCTTCGCCACATCTTTTTGTCGCTGTGGTCCAACGGCAATGGATCTGCGACAGCCCCAAACACATAATCAAACAACAGGAGTTTTTTTTAATGTGGGCCAAGACTTGGCGTGAGTGCTCCAAATGCCATCTGTGGTTGCCCTGTGGTGGCTTTATTCTTCTTCTCCAACTTACCTGGAGAACCTGAGGAAGGCCTGTGGCCAGATGATAGGTGTGCGGAGCAGTCGCTTCAGAGGACACAATCTACAACCGCATCTTTTTTCAACAGGGCCACCTACCTCTGGCTTCACCAGATGCAAGAGAGGATTCCTGCAACGGACTTGAGGATGCATCAAACCTCAACAAGATTGGTGGTTCAGTTCTTGGCAGATGCCACACTGAACATGGCCCGGTTTGCCTCAAAGGCCATTGCCTCCTCTGTGGCTGTTTGCCATTTGCTCTGGCTGAGGCGATGGCAGGTGGACACCCGCCACAAGTGGCGGCTCGCCTCTGCCCCTTTTATGGGGGACAAGTTTTTTCCGGAGGCTCTGGACCCCATGTTGGTGAAAACCAAAGACAGGCGGAAAGTCTTGCCATCATCGCAATGGCAGGGTAAATTTTGACCTTCACCATTTTTCTGCCACCCCTCCATTCGGGCCCCGGACACCGGTGCGGGGCTTTCCTGCCCACAGGGCACTTACAGTCCAAGACAGAGATACCATCAAGAAAGGCCGGCCAGAGGCAGGCAGTTTCAGACAAGACGGCCCTTTGTGGTGGAGGAGGTCGGTCTTTTTGTTGCCCCAAGTAGCTGCAGGTCCAACACTCCCATCGGCGGTCACCCGTCCCTTTTTGTCAACCAATGGGAGGAAGTTACATCAGACTCTTGGGTCAGGAAGACGGTAAGATCAGGCCTCTCCCTAGAATTCCTTTCCACACCTTCGAGGTTCTTTATTCACTGCCCAGTCTCTAAGGACATGTCAAAAAAGCCCTCATGGAATCAGCTATATAGCACCTACTGGACATTCAGACAATCCAGCTGGTCCCAGAGGGGGAGCACGGGCAAGGATTCTATTCCATCCTTTCTGTGATTTCCAAGGCCTTGGAGGGGGGAGAGAAGAGCCATTCTAGATCTCAAACATTTGAATCACTATCTGATATTCCAGCAGTTCAAAATGCAGTCACTCAAGACTATCCTGGGGAGCATGCAGGAAGGCAACTTCCTCACGTCAGTTGATTTAACAGAGGCATATCTACATGTCCCAATTTTGCCACTTCATCAGCAATACCTTAGATTTCAATAGGCAGGCAGCCACTATCAGTATAAGGCCCTTTCATTCGGCCTCTCGTCAGCACCACAGGAATTCATGAAGCTTCTGGCTGCATTGGCAGCTCACCTCCGGATCTGCCCATGCATGTACAGTGTTACCTGGATGATATCCTGATCCAGTCCTCCTTGGACCGCCAGGTGAGGGAGGACCTGTGGGTCACTCCAGCACCACGGGTTCTCTATTAATATAGAGAACAGTATCTATGATTGGGGGCAATCAGAAATACTGTTGCATGCAGGGTCTATCTGTCCCAGGAGCGAAAGACCAGCCTCAAGGATTTGGCAGGTCATGTCAGGAGAGAGAAAACAGTGTCCTTGGTCCTGTTCTCACAGCTCCTGGGCAGGATGGCGTCCACTATTTCCATCATTCCTTGGGCACTACTGCACGCCAGAGATCTCCAATAGTTTCTTTTGCCTTTCCAGAGGACAGGCAGGAGTAGCTCGCCGGCCAAGGTCCGCATCCCGACAGAGGTCACTCAGTCCCTTGTCTGGTGGATGTCCCCTGCCATCACCAAGGGATGCCAGTTCAAGGAGCCAGAGCGTCTCGCGGTCAAGATGGATGCCATGATGGCCCCATCTCTGATTGCAGGTGGCTCAGGGACAGTGGTCACAGAGGGACTGAACCCAAAACATCAACTGGTTGGAGTTAAGAGTGGTCCACCTGGCCTTACATTGCTTACAACAGTCAGTCTTGGGCAAGCACATCTTAGTGCTGATGGACAACGTGGCCTCCAAGGCGCACATCAACCGCCAAGGGGGTACCTGATCCAGGTCCCTAATGCAGTAGGCCAAGTAGCTGGGAAGAGAGACACCTGCTCTCCATTACAGCAGAGCATATATCAGGGGTGTCAAATGTGCAGGCGGACTGGCTCAGCAGAGTCTCAATCGACCACGTGGAGTGGCACCTGCACCCATCCATATTCTAGGAACTGATGGACCATTTCGGGCTCCTGGTCATGGATCTGTTTGCCACGCCAGGTTTGCAGCACCGGAGGCAGAAGGGATCGATGCTCTCCACTGCCTGTGGCCTCCAGGACTGCTATACACCTTCCCCCTCTTCCCTTTTCCCATTCAGAAGGTCTTAGTGGAGAAGGCAGAGGTCCTACTCCTAGCCCCCCCCCACTGGGCCAGAAGACCATGGTTTGCCGACCTGGTGAACCTATCGGTAGCTCGACCTTGGAGGATCCCTCAGAACAAGATCTCCCCCAGCCAGGGGGCCTTAGTCCATCTGGACCCGCACTGGCTCCAGTTGACCGCCTGGCACTTGAGCGAGCGTTCTGAAGGGGAACAATTTTTCTTCCAGGGTCATCAAAACTATACAAGCCTCAACCCAACGCATATACAATGCCACCTGGAAGGCCTTTTGTGTTTGGTGTGCCAGGGCAGGAATAAGGGGCTTTCGTCTAAAACCAGAGGACAGGTTGCGGCCCTCTCCTTGGTGCTGACATGCGGGAAGCTAGAGACCCTGGTCCAGCATCCCATGGTATGCCGTTTCATAAGGGGAGTGACTAAACTGTGTCCCCCAGTGGTGCATAGGTACCCTACATGAGACCTGTCCAAGGTCTTGAATTCCCTCACCATACGAGCCATTATGTACTGTCAGTCTGCACTTCCTCACCAGTAAAGTAGTTTTCCTCATGGCCATTACATCGGCCATATTCATATAACTATAAATTGGACATCTTCGCATCGGAAGAGGAACTCTAGGGTTGTAAACTTTTTGGTGCAAATGGTCCACATTCCAAATCATTGAATCCCTAGGTGAATTAATATTTAATTGTTGACAAACATTGGAATAATATAGATTCTTAGATGCAATCACTAGAAGAAAAATAAGTATAATGAAATAATAACATTCAAATTTCTTTCACATAATTTGAAACAATTCAGCAGTCTTCTTGTTATATTTATAGCCCTACATTGGCATTTAAATTTATAGATGATAATCTCATAACATTTTAAAAAATATAGAAAAAGGCATTTAACAAGAATTTAATAAAACCGTCTTATTTATATTATTTAACATTTGCATTTATCTCAAATAAATGTTAAAAATTCTTTCATGATAGCTTGTCTGAAAGAATAGCCTGATTTTTCTCTTTCTCTATGGAATTCATGTTTTTTTATGTGAAATGTGCTTATGAGAAATTTACCAATTATATTCATGAAAACTAAAGGAAAGTCAGTGGGAATGCTTCTCTTAGGGTTCAGTATATTAGTATATTAGAGTAGAATGATTCATATTTAATGTCTCCATTAGGTCTCCTATATCCTGAATATTTGCCCTGGGGACTGGGTGGGGAATACATTTTAGATAGAATAGAATAGAATAGAATTCTTTATTGGCCAAGTGTGATTGGACACACAAGGAATTTGTCTTTGGTGC
>JANHFT010002196.1:806248-832702 GCA_032467955.1 Pseudoxenodon macrops | reverse complement strand
AAAGATTTCTGTTGGGATTTGCTGGTCCAAATCCATTTTCTTTTCAGTATATGAAATGACAGTGCATTCTTGATGTCCCAATATTAATTTGTCAGGCATGCATGTATATTCATTTGCCAAACACCAGCCATTTTTGGGGATTTCTATTAGCTTGTCTCAAACTGCAGGCTTCTCTAACAGGCATCAATTCGATGTATTAAATGCTGGTTCTGCCCTAGAAGACATATTGATTTTTTTTTTCCTCAGCAAAGTGACAAATACCATTTTCATGACCATAATAGAGATTGATTACAATTTTATAGAACACAGGGGGAGTTGATCTTGGTGAGACAGCTTGAGGGCATATCAAAATTGAAGAAAATCATTTGGATTAATAAAGAAATTAATTAATTCATGGGCTGCTGATAAAGCTGAAGCATTGTAGAGACAATGGAAACTACAGCAGGGTTATTCATGAATACTGATGTGACTAACATTGCTAGTGACTAAAAATGTAGGACAATTTTAAAGATAATATTGCTTTACTCTATTTTTTATTTATTTAAAAATGCTATGTCCTGAAATATTTGCTTCTTTTAATGTGGCATGAACTTTTCAAGGCAATAATACAGAGGAATCAAGAGGACATACAGACCCAAAGTTAGAGATATTATATAAATTTTAAATAAATTATATATCATGACTATGAACTGCATCCAGAACATTTTCTCAGTCCTTTATCCCTATATATCTATGGGTAGTTTCTCAGTTGAATTCTGCCTGTTGTTCTCAGTGTTTATTCTCATTGTTTTTATTTTATCATCTGTCTGTCTGTCTGCTGTCTATCACCTCTATCATCTGTCAGGTTGGGCTAGTGAGAGTGACAAGCTTAAAATCACTCTGTAGCTTTTATGCCTATAGAGTTCTAGAATTCACGTCTTGGTTTTTAGACTAGCACTATCGCCACTATATCAAACTGTATCACAAATGTACAAATTTTCTGCTTTACATGGACAAGCGATTTAGCATTACAATTTACAACTCCCATGAGTTCAAGCATTTTTCCAAACCCTCTTCACAGAATTCCAGCATCACACAGTTCAAAGTAGTAATGTAGTTTATCAAGTTTTGCCAGATCCTAGGTAGTTAATATTACATATACTTACTGAAAATTAATAACATTTTTGGAGTTCCTAAAATCCCCTATTCTAAAGTAAAATCAGCCAGAGTTATTTTATAGGTTGAAGAATGGCAGTTACTCTGGAAGCAAAAGTGTGGATAAACAGGCTACAAGAAGAGGGAGAAAACTGTTCCAAGATTGGGCTCATTCTTATTGAATGCAAAGTGTGAGCTGGTCCAAGTGCACCAAATACAGAAATGTAGAATGTTCATGTAACATGTCCACATTTTCACACAAGTTCACCCAAAATAATGCTGCTTCCCCGCATCTTCCAGGCCCTTATCACTTAATTGAAAAACTGTCTAAATGGTATTAGATTTGCCTATCTGTGAACAAAACAACTTTTTCCCTTATTAGAGGGAATCCAACAGAAGCTTCATGTTGAATAAAAGGAACAGTGTAATCCGAGCATCATTTTTCAACCTTTGAAGAAGTGGTCTTGATAATAGACCATATTAGTTGGGCAATCATAGGGGTTTATAAGCCATGCATGTGGCTTGATGAAAAACAACAAATGTGTTGTATAGAACATACATGTTTAAGCATGTTCTATACATGGTTACAGGAGATTGAGGGAAAAGGAAATAGTGAAGAAAGTTATTGTCACTGCAGTAAACCAATGCTATTTAGAGATCTACTGAAATAAGGCTACCTCTCTGTGGATTATATTGTATGCTTGGTTATCCTTTTCAAAAATTCAAATTAAGTGGGAAATAAAATACAGGTAATCAAATTTCACTGGGTAGTTTATTATTATTATTATTTATTATTCTTTGGTTAGCAGAATAATGTCTACAAAACATCATGACAATTAGATAACAGTAAGTTTACATTGGTTTTAGAATCAAGTAATGTTTCAGTGAATGAAACATTACTTGATGATAAATTCAATTATTATCTAAAGCAGCTGATACGTTTTCTGTTCTATAGCCAAAAATACTTTTTTAGAATCAGAACACACCCTCTTCTCATTTAGTGACCACAATCACTTCCAACAACTTGGCTGTTAACTAAAAGATCCATAAGTGACAGAGCAAAATTATCCTGTGCCTGATGTGTTGTTACTGTTTTTTACCTTTCCTCACCTCACAGAGCAGAGAGATTGCTTAAACAAGTTGTTACTTCCTGTGTTGCTTTACTCCATAGCTTAGCAGATCCCTAAAAATGCAAGTTAACAAGTTCAGCACTGTGAATTAATTAGTGAGAACCTTCCAGCAGCAGACAATGCTGCCTGAAACTGACAAGTAATCGGTTTCGCACTGAAGGCTTTTGTTGTCAGCCACAAAATTTTGTTGTAAATAGGAGCATTGAATGGAAAATTATTTTTATTACCATTTATTGCCATTGTATTTGTGAATGACTACTAACCTACCGGTAGATACAGTAGTTGCTAAATGTATATGAAGTGTGATACACAATAAATTTGAAAGACCTACAAGCTGTTTTTAAATCTGGTTAAGAATTTAGTTTTTAGAACATAGAATCAAAGGGCTGGAAGGGACCTCGAATGTCTTAGTCCAACCCCTTCTTAAGGTAGGACACCTTACATCATCTGGGTCAAATGGTTGTCCGGTCTATTTTTAAAAACTTCCAGTGGTAGAACACATACAACTTCAGGAGACAAATTGTTCCATTGATAAATTGCTTTTCTTTTCAGTTCCTTAGTTCTAGGTTGGGTTGGGTTCCATTCTTATTAGTTCTTGTCCTGCCTTTTGGTGCTTTGGAGAATAAGTCGGTCCCGTCTTCTCTGACAGCCTTCCAAGTACTGGAAGACAGCTATCATATCAACCCTAATCCTTAGACTAAATGTACCTAGTTCCATCAACCATTCATTATATGATTTAGCTTCCAGACACATCATCATCGTTGTTGCTCTTCTTTGCACACTTTCTAGGATCTCAGTCCCTTTTTTGTATCTTGGAAACCAGAAGTGGATGCAGTATTCCAAGTGTGGCCTTACTAATGCAGTAGAAAACAGTACTATCACTTCTTGTGATCTTGATACAGACTGTATCGGCTTTTTTGGCAGCTGCAGTACACTGTTGGCTCATACTGCTCCCCAATGCTACCAAGATTCCTATCACAGATACTACTATTGAACCAGGTACTGCCTATCCTGTACTTCTACATGTGGTTTTTTCTGCCTCAGTGCAGGTTCTTATTTTTTTCACTACTGAACTGTAGTTTGTTGGATAGGACCCAATACTCAAGTCTGTCAAGATCTTTTTGAATCTTGAGTCTATCTTCCAAAGTGGTAGAAATTCTCCCCAGCTTGGCGTCATCTGCTAATTTGATGAGTTCCCGTTCTATCCCCTCACCTAGATAATTTATGAAGATGCTGAATGTTGGGCTCAAGAAAGAACCTAGGGGTGTTGAAAAGAATGTTGGGATCAAGACAGAACCTAGGGGTACCACCATTGCATAGTTTCCTCCATGTAGATGCAGTTCTATTAAAGGCTACATGCTGGGTGTGGTAAGCCAACTGCAAATCCATCTGTTGATGATGCTGTCTAACTAAATTCAAATATACTATATCCACATAATTTCCCTGATCCACTAATTTAATCACTTTATCAAAGAAGGCACTAAGATTTGATACAAACTGTTTTTAACCAACTGGCTTCTAGTAATCACCTTGTTCATTTCAAGGTGCTCATAAATCTGTTGCTTGATTATCTTTTCCAGGATTTTCCCAGATATTGATGTCAAACTGATTGGTCTATAATTTCCTGTATTCTTTCCTTTCCTGTTTTTGTAACACAACAGCTCTTTTCTAGTCTTCTGGTAGTTTTCTCTCTATCCCCTAATTCTTTATTTAAATGCTTACTATTTCCAGAACAAACACATTTGTTTATAAAAATTCATATGATGCACATTAAATTACCAAGTTTAATTTGGTATTTTGTGCCTTGAACCAGATAGGTTAATTCCTGGTTAACTTTTTAAATGCACTTTTAAATATAAAATTGCAATGCATTCCTTAATTATTTTTTAAAACTATGAATGTAATTATACAAAGCATTGTGCTCAATTTTCAAGTCTCTCCCCATCTGTGATAAAATGCAGTAATAAAGTTAGTTTTATACGTTTTATTATAAATTTGGGGGTTTTAAGGGATTTTACTGAAATTTTAAGAGCTTTTATATTTTTACTGAAAAAGATCACATTTTCGAAATGAATTTCTCTAACAGTGGCACCTTCTGCAACTCAGTTTGATATGATTTGATTCTACAAATTGCTAACTATTTGTTGTATTTATGCTTTGTAAGTATAAATCAAGTTTGTGTGAATGTAATTTTGGGCAATTAATGTTGTGATTGCAGTACATGTTAAAATAATCCATTCCCTTCCTCATTTATTTATGATTTATATGATGCATTGAATGGTTGTCCATGTGGTTACTGAATATTCAAATACCTGAATTCTGTAATAGGTTTAGCCTCTTTAGACTTATTTAACTTGGGCCAATTACTAGCTGAAGATAAACAATTCGAGGGCTTGTATTTGCAAACAGTAGATAACAGAGAAATCAAACATATCAGCTGAATACAGATCTGTAAAGAGATTGTTCTGTCAACTAAAAAAGAATAAAATATGTGATTGCAGATATCACTCCATCTTTTTAATAGGGTAACAAAAACAGCTGCTGTTGCCATATTAATGTAAAAGACAATATGGCATGAAATGAAGAAATACATAGTGCAATTTGTTTGTGTCTACCCAGTTTCAAGTTCCATAAACTGGTTAGACAGTTTGTTACCTTAGCATTATGGATAAGAAGTCAAGTCAGTTTGTATGTGGTTTATTTATTAATGTATTTATGTCTTATGTTTTCCCTGAGTGCACAAGGCCCAGTTTCAGTCCTATAACAAACATCCTGTGAGGTGGATTGTGAAATACTAAAGTCAGGTTTGAGGTTGAGTGGTGTTAGAAATCTGACTTCCCCATTTCAGTGTTATGTTATGTTACGTTACGTTATGATGTTATGTTATAAGACACGGTGGCGCAGTGGTTAGAGTGCAGTACTGCAGGCTATTTCTGCTGATCATCGGCTGCCAGAAGTTTGGCAGATCGAATCTCACCAGGCTCAAGGTTAACTCAGCCTTCTATCCTTCCAAGGTGGGTAAAATGAGGGCCCAGATTGTTGGGAGCAATATGCTGACTCTGTAAACTGCTTAGAGAGGGCTGTAAAGCACTATGAAGTAGTATATAATTCTAAGTGCTATTGCTATTACATTATTATATTATATTATATTATATTGCATTGTGTTGTATTGTATTGTATTGTATTATATTATTATTACTTAATATTATTATGCTATGCTACGCTATGCTACAATATACACTGGCTTGCAATACAGTGTAGTACATAAATACAGGTACATCTTTATTAAACAACATAGGTATTAGGGACAGATGGATAGCACATTAGAAACCACAAGATTGGTTGAAGCTTAATTCATGGTTAAAAGAAAAAGTTCAGATTTGGACTGAATAAATGCTACTAAATTCAGCTTAGGTCCTAAGTTTCATTTGAGTTTTGTACCTCCAGTCAGTAAGACAGGAAAATACAAATAGTGTAATTTTATTTCTTTTAAAAACTGGAAAGAGGAACAGTCAGAGATGTTCTGAGAAAAAGAATAGAAATCAGTGAAGAGGCTTTGGAATTATTGCCTGTTATACTCTTATTTCTTTTTAAAGGAAAACAATAGACATTTTGATCTCTACATTAATATTTACAGTTTTCTGACAGATTGTGGCTGTGCAGGGAGAGGATTGTTAAAAAATGACCTTTAAAATTTAAGGTTGTTAAAAGAATAATCCCTTAATATTTGGCAGATATCTTTAAAAACACAGCACATATGTAAACATATCTCTTGAAAAATGATCTGCTAAATTATACCGGAATTCTGATCCAGATTTATAGAAGTCTCACTGAAATCATCATCTTAATTACACTGATTAAAGTTTAGTAAGTTTCAGTGGTCTTATATATTGAGATCTAACCCAGAGAAACCACCCACAGTTTATAATTAGTTTATGATTTTTATTGTTTTAGAAGGGATAATTTCTACTGAACATAATGGAATCTTCTTCCTATAAACATGTATTAGTAGGGGCATGCTGGCAGAAGGGTGTGTGTGTGTGTGTGTTTGTAGAAAATTCCATTTTTTCATCAATATTAATACCATATCATCAACACTATTGATTATAGCATTAAAAAAAATCATCTTACAATCACACAGACTAGAAAGTAAACATGAATGTTCAGAGTGATAATACCATGAAAGACTGACTTGGATATTGCAACAAAATTGAGATGGGTCAAACTTATACAGTTATCCAATGACATTATTACTGAAATACTGGCAGGTATGCTATGATGGAAAATGTTAATACATGAATATAGTTCCTAAGGGACTATGATAAGACTTTTGTATTTTCATTTTTTTCTAAACGATTTGTGAAATTGGATTTAAGGGACAAAATATTGCATCATTAAAGAGAAATTTGCTCTAATATGCCATTTTGTTTTTAAAAGAAAATACATACTTTTGGGACACCTTTTGTGCAAGCAGGTCTTTACTGCATGAGTAGCTATTTTTCCTTCCAGATGGATTTCCTGTAGGTTTGACTGCAGAATAGCAGGTGTACCATTCCAAAGTGTCTTTACAAGTGGCACAGCAGGATCTCTGCCGTACATCCACAGGAGATTGCTCATCTGTTTAATCCTTATATTTTAGTCAACCTTCCTTATTATGTGTGCAGGGCTCTGACGCTCAGCTGGATTTTGACACTCAGAATGAATTGATGGAGCTCTTTGATCTTTCCAGTGTATTGCATCTGTTTCATCTTTCATCTTAATGCATTCTCTTTCCCCACTCTTTATTTTAGCTTTATTTTTCCATATGAATTCATCAATTTTATTTGTTCTGCTTTATTTCACAACTAATCATTTGGTATGTATGCAGTTTAAAAATATACAAGATGACTAAAAATGTAACTTTGTTGAGAATAAATATTTTACAGGAGCCAAACATTTACATGAGAACAGGAACCATTTCTTAAAATATACAACTAATTGCACACATTTGATATACTATCATCAGAATATGTATTGGTTTCATTTGTGTCTTTTTTCATGTACATGTATGCACGTTCATTTGTTTTGGCACTGTTGAAGTGTTTAAACCAATTATATGTAAGAAAGTTCTTAATGGTTTTAGGATTGTAGTCTAGTAGAGTAGGGTGTATTCAGTTTATTAAAATTATAAAGCTTATAATAAAGAATGGGTTAACTGTGTGTTTGTATTCACTTTATTCTTTTTCTTCTATAATTTGAATCTACTGCAGTTACTGATGCTATTATTTCATGTAATTTCTACAGAGGTGAGATAGACATCAGCTTCAAATAAATATGAAGATTGGCACAAGTGTACTTTATTTGCACTGAACCCAACATTTTTTTTAATTGACAGTAGTACAGTTTTATAATCTATTAGAAAGAATCCAGCTTTGAAGGTTTCTTGAAGGGCTGGGGGCAGAACTTTATAGCAAATTTTCCAGATGTCTCTTTTTAGATTTACATTAGAACTTCAGCTCAAGGACAGACACATCATTCTGCTTTTGAATAAAATATACATGTAGTTGCAGCATAATGGTCCATGTAATAGAATAAGTTATGAAACATGATCAACAGTAGAACGTTTCTTCCTTTTTGCTGCAATCTTATAAATAGGTATGTGAAAGTAAGACTTATAATAAGAAGTTAGGATGAAATACTATGGCAACACTTCTGAGCATATTTAAAATCTCTCTCAAAAATGAGTTTTAATTTGTTTCTTAGATTTTCATCCTGCCTTTTCATAAGGAAGTAGTTCAAGCTTCCCCTCTTCTAGATTTCACCATTATAATAACTCTAACAGATAATTTGATCAGAGAGCCAGCTACTGGTTTAAAGTCATCAGTGATCTTCCATGGCCAAGAAAGGACTTCTACCTGATATCTCCAATTATACTCCAACATCATTACCAATATAGTACACTTCCTTTCTATACTTTCAATGCAATCCAGTATGGATTGGTAAACAAGTAGAAATATATTTCCATTCATGCCAAAAAAACAGATTAAGGAATGTAGCTGATACATGCAATATAATTACATAAAATTAAAATTATGAACAAAGCAAATGGATAGATACAAATATTTCATACATGTTTACCGAAGCTCACCAGTTCATCAGAATGAACTGGTAATTTTCTGTAGTTGAAATATGGTTGGGGGTTTTCCCCCCTTCCATTCAGTTGTATCTGAATATTGGAAACTGTCTGGATAAGTCCCTGCAGTTTTCTTGCGAACGTTTTGCCAAAGTGGTTTGCCATTACCTTCTATATGAGATTTAAATACCAATTATACTGATAAATAAAATATTTCAAATCCTAGTATAGTTGTATATTATAACATACTGATTATTTAGTTCGTGCTGGCATTTGTCTTAGAATATTTTTTAGAAATATTCATTATAATAAACAGTTAATTGACATTTACGGGTCTTTGGATAACTTGTGAGATATTTTGAAGCATCAATCTCTATATTACAAATATAAATTAATTGATTATTGAGAGGTTTTTTAAAATAGTATTTTCAGATTAAAAGCTTAAATTCAATATAATTAAATATATTGAAATGTGTTTGAATATTAGTAACTCAGGTTGGTAATTAGGCTGTTGTTTGAGCTCTGAGCTTGGCAATTTGGTTGCATAAAATTAAATATATTGTTTCAGTAGCAAGAATAATGAATATGGGGTAATTCTACTTGCTATGGATGCTTTAAATTAGTGAGCGGTTTCTAACATGGCTATAATGTTGAATAAATGTGTGATCCCATTCAAACCCACTGAATGCACATTTCAGAAACAAATATTTCCATGCAATGAATGCAACTGAAAATTCCAGAAAAATGGAATCTCTCCCTCAGCTCCTCTGTAACATTGTTTCTTCTCTAGGACTTTCTAATGGACTTTGGAGGTTCTGCCTTCTCCTGGTAGTAAGCAATTTATGTTGTATTTAAAAATACTATAGTATTGCATACTGAATCTCAGTTACTAAATACAGATTAGAAGAATTATAGAATCACAGAGTGAGAATGGGTTTTTTATTTCACTAAATCCAATTTTCTTATTGCTGGAGTTGAAACTAAAGTATTGCCATCAATACTATCAAGTTTCTGCTTGAATAAATCAAGTGAAGGAACCAATCACTTCTCAGAATAATTGGTTCTGTTTTTTAATTGTTTTACTGTTTGGGAATTTTTCTAACACTGAAATAGAACTGCTTTTCTATAGTTTAAATCCATTATTGTGTCTTTTACTCTGCAATAATAGCGACACTTCTTGAATTTCAACTGTGACATCCTTTCAGATGTTTGGAAAGCGTCATCATCATATACCTTTGCATGCTTTTCTTGTCAAAGCTAAACATTCCTAATTCATTTCATTTCATTTCAGAGTTTTTTGTTTCTAGTATTCATTATGAAATACAAATCTTTATTTCCAAATTATTGGAAATAATTTGGAAATAATATGTCTGTTGATGCAACCTGTTTTTCCCCCAGTCATATCACATATTGAACTCATTCTCTGTATGAAATCAACTGCTGTTCCAAGATCTTATTTACTAGTCTAGCATTTCTCAAACGATGCCTGTATATTTGCACTTTGTTTCCTAAGTGCAGAACTATACTGTTTATGTCAAATGTTATTCTGTTGTTTTCAACTGATTCATCTAACTCTCCAGTATAATTTTGCAATGAAAATTGTTAAAAATGTGGATAGTATTGGACTGAACCTTATGGTACTAGGCTCAATATTTGACAATGATTATCGTGAATCATGAATGAAAATTGGATTTTCACTTAATTATCAGGGTTTGTACCCTAAATTTAATAGAGATCAATGCATAGTTCCACTGTGTTATCACAGTATTGTGACTCTTGGAATTCACAGAAATCAAACAATCAATGCACAAATTGCACTTGCAATTTTTAGATTTCTGAAACCAAAGGATTAGATTAGGGTTTACAGCAATAAAGTCAAAGGGAATCTACTAGTTCCATTCTATTAGTAGCATGTATTCTGTAGGGATACATTGTTAAAGCAATGTTCTCAGTGCACTACAACCTGATATTTTGCAGAGGGCTCAGTTGTGTCAGGTTATCTTGATAAGAATTTTAGGAATATTTGATATTATAAGCCCGGAGAAGTGGCAGTCAATATTCACAGATCTCTAGTATATCATGGAAGAACAATTGTCCACAGCAAAGCAAAATGTAATCAAGATGAGACATGCACATGGCACAGCTCTTGTCCTTATACATTTATGCCCGGATATCATTTGTTCTTCCTGGGCTTTGCCTTAGACACCCATGTATGTAGGTCTCTTTTTTTTCCAAAAAAATCTCAAGAACTTTTCATGTAAAGAGTTTACTATTAATAAAATATCTGGCTGGGTATTATGGGAGCTATATTGAAATCTGTATGGAAAGCTTCACATTGTGAAAGGATGTAATATATGATTACATATTATTTACATTTTAGGTAATAAGTAAGCCATTATTTAATTTCCTGTATACTAATTCTGAGGCACTAGCTTTTCATCTGTGGAAGATAGAGACATAACATTGGAAATGTAATATCATCATTTCTACTTTATGTGTAATTCTTTTCAAGACTTCTATTGTTAAAAACATTTTCCCTTTCTTGAAGATATTATTTCTTTTTCCCCATATGTATTCGATTATGCATATACAGTATTTTAGCAGTGAAGGTTTCAGTGAGTTCTTCATTCTATATAGGGTGTATGTGGCAATGATTTTTGTAAAATATGTTCTGCTTATCTTTTGGACTACAGTGATAGGAACTGAATATGTTAAAACATTGAGAAGAAATTATGACAAACATCAATGAGTGAATACATTTTAAAAAAATACTACGATAGTATAAACATGAAACAATGTTTTGTTGAAAACAGTGTGCTGTTTTGTATAATCTTAAAAAATAAAATCCAGCATATTTACCAGACAGCAAACTCAGTGGGGCTTAACATGAATAAACATTGTTATTTGGCATAGTTAGAGTGCAGTTTACAGCTTAATCGAGTTAGTCAATTGAAATTAATACTGCTGTTTACGTGGCCTGTTGTTTTTTCTGAGTTTATTTAATATACTTTTAAAAATTAGATAAATATTCCTATGTTTAGTAATTACCAATGGATAATTAATTAGGGCTAAAACAAGCTATTTTGTACTTGTATGCTATGTCATTAGTCTATTTTTAATATAAACTTCATTTAAGAATTCCTTTCTTTTATCTTTCCTTTCTTCCTTCTTTTAGTCATGTCCTATCTTTTAATTATTCTCAAGAATAGTAATAAATTTAATAGTTGTATGACAATTCTAAGTAAATGAGTTGTCTCATAACCCTACAATTTTTTAAGAGAAAATATAGTGCTGAGGAATATTTTGATTCAAAAATGTGAATTATTGTTGCAATAATGACATGTTAAAGTGGAGCTTCACATTGTCAGTTTATTCATAACACCTCTAACAACTAATATTAATTAGCAAAAAGAAAAAAAATGTACTATATTGTAGAATCATCCTGCTTATTCAAGGTGTTTTGTTTTTAGTCATTTTAACATAACCTAATGCAATATTTTTATGGTTGGTTCTTTATGTTTTAACTACATTTTAAAAGCATCTTCTAGTTTACTGAACATATATTTAATATTTTTGATAATTTCCCCATCAGAACCTTCCAATATTTACCTTCCTTCCTATTTGAAGTAAGCAATATATTTTGTAGTTTCAGGAGTAAAAATAAAATATTACCTAACACATCACATCCATTTAGGAATGTAACGGATAGAATTGTAGTGCCTGTTGCATTTGTAAGAATTCACAGACAATCAGTCTAGTTAAGACAGAGAAGATGTTAATGAAAGCCTATTGCTTCTGTGGGTCCTATTAAGACTATCTATTTGTGAAAGGCAACCTCTGGGTAGAAGTTGGAACACCTATTTTGTCATAATTTAAAGGGTAATTGTCTAGATGCTCAAGAGGTTATAATTTCTAATTTTTAAGTGTGTTTTATTAATAAGGTTAGCCTTGAAATCCCTCAGTAGAGGGGTTTACATATGCATCATAGTTTGAACTTGAAGCCTGTTTTTGAGATATGGATGTGTTCTTGGTCCCAAATCAATCTTGTCATTCCTTAGCAAGCAATGAAAGATAATAAGTACTATTCACCTGATTGCCTTCCTGCTCTGAGACAGCTGGTGACGCTTGTCTTCCTGATAACCAGGACTTTCAGATCTAAGGCAGGGATAAAGAAAAGCTGGGAGCTTGCTGAATCTAAATTTGACAGTCGATGGCAGTGTTCAGGGGTCAGGAGGGATAGAATCTCTGACACGTATAAGAAAGGAACAAAATTTATCTGCTCTGGTTGCAATGATTAGATGTCTCGTTGTCTGGCTTTCTTATAGTGGATGATTGATCGTGCCCGCCAGCTGCCTAATATCATAATTAACAAAGTTGCTACCGTGTCTGAGAAGTTTAATCGAAAAAAATTGCCAACAGTGTGATGCTGTTGTTACCCATAAAGATCAGAAGCAGGGCAAAGTCGACTTTTGGACTAATGGAGCTGCAGAACTATGTGGGCAGAATAAGAAGTAGAGCACCTGAATGGATAATGGTATGTGCTTTGTTTCTGAACTGCATTGTCCATATAGAGACAGATTTTAGTTTTCATTTTCAAGATGTCATTTGATATAACTCCATTAGTATTTGATGCTGTCTTGATGTTTACTGTCTGCACAATTACCATTGTTAATTATGCTGTGAAAATATTTTTTAAAAACAGTTGCAAATGTGGAAATTGTTGCCATGGTTATTCTACCCCCCCTCCAATTACAAGCATATTCTCTAGGGTTTCCATGTTTTCTTAGAATGTGTCATGCAAAAAAAGTAATATAAAATAAACATGAAAATATAGTCGGTGCCTATTTGTAGTATGCTAAGGGATGTTCCCTGGTATATCTATTTAGACACTTGACTATGGTAATAGAAGTTTCTAACAATATCTGATTTACAGTCCTGACTTTAAATTCCCCAGTTCATTTAGGGAATATCCAGCTATCTCATTACTTGGTCTGAAATCTTTATATGTCTTACTAGTGAAAAAAAAATTCCACTGTGTTCTTTCTTTGATGCTCTGTATGTGTGTGTGTGTGCTTTTTTTTCTTTGTAAGCTTTATTTGCTAACACGGTTGTCCCTAGAGTACCTATGATATTGCCATTCCAATATATGACAGGGAATATTTACAGTGATGTATATGTCTATGCCACATATAACAAAGAAAAAGATAAAGAATGTGGAATTGTAGAAAAAAAAAGACAAAGGAAACAATAGCTGGCTTATGGAACAGAACATGGAAAATAATAATAGGAAAACATTTAAATCCTATAGATTTTCCTGCAGATAAGATTTAATGAAGCACATGAAAAAAGAAATCTTGATTTGGCTGGCTGATAATTGAATTATTATTGTTAGAATTAAATTATATATTTAATGGAACATGTTCCTATAAGGATACAGTTTAACTAAATATGTAATAATCAGTGTGATAGAAGATAGTTCTCATAATAAGTATATATCTGGAAATTATTCTTTTTTAATACTTTGTTTACTCTGTTCGCAATAAAAAATAGAAGATGCTATGGAATATATAAATAGTCCATTCAAATTTTTAAAAACATTAAAATATAAAAGTATCTTTAAATAAAATTCAGTTAGATAATTTTACATTGTTTAATCAAATTTATGAAGAAAATAAAAGTGATACCTAGTGGTTTTCCTTTTCTCAGCTTTTTTTTAATTGCTTGTAAGAAATAGTCTTTCATATTATCATTAGACAATAATTTTAACCTTCCTTGACATTTTTATTGTTTAGCTTTGGTTTAAAGAAATCAATACTTTGTTCTGCCTGGAACAAAGAATTGTATAAATAGAATAAGGGAAAACAGATTAGTGATGCAAATTTCAAATAGAAGGAAAAATGTAAGTAGCTAGAATAAGTATATTGTTACTTCAATCAGCACTCCCATAAAATTTTCATGTAATTGAAATTTAGTGTGTTGTTAAAACTCAGCTGGAAAACCAAATAACTATTGATTATAAAAGGAATATTAAAAAGGGAGATGGGTGGTAGGATTTTATGAGGGACTGTATGATAGAAGTTTAACTTTGGTGTCAGTTTTTTAAATGTTTATGGTTTTAATATGCTTATGTATTATGTTGTTTTATTATTGATACTGTATTAATTGCTGATGGAGCTGTACAGAGTTTGATATAAGACGGGAGGCTATATAAATTTTTTAAATAAATAAATAATAGTGTCACAGCAAATGTTTCTGACTTTAAATAGGACTGTTTTGGTGTGTACGGCAGTGAACTCCTGGTAATAGTTTCAGAGGAAGTAATAACTTCTAGGAATATGTTAACAGAGAATATGCTAATATAGAGATTAGCAGATTAGCAATTTGCTATTCAGCATTGAAATAATAAATGTTCCCCAGGTGACATGATCTGCAATTTTATTGGTGATTAAAGTTTGATGAACCTTTCATTAAGCTTTCAGAAATTAAAACCCAATTCTAAAGAAATGAGCTCAATATAATTTTCAAATATAAGAAACAAATGTTTATGATAAAAAATTTAAAGATATTTTAATTTTCCTTTTTTCTTATTTATTTCAGTAAGAGGATAGTATAATACAAAGGACTATGACACAGTGTGAACTGCGTTACTTTGAACACCAAAATTACTTTCTAGAATTCCGTGGAAAAATATACCTGCAAAGGAATTTCAGAACTGTAGCTGAAATGATTAAAAAATAGGTAAGATAAAGAATATTACTTGTTAGACTGTATTCTTGTATTATTGGTTATTGATAGCCTAAAAATGGAAATATTTAATTTAGTCTGTTTTAATATCAGTCTCTGAAGCTACTACATGATAACAGAATGTAGCATAAAAAGAACTATGTCCCAATTTAAAATATAGTTTTATATTTACATGAAGAAATACTATTGAATTTAGAGGAACTTAAAAAAACCACATATAAGATTTCCCTAATGTGCATATGTGTACATTGATTTTTGTTATTTATATATAAAAGCTAGGAAGAGGTCCAATAATTTTATATTGCATTTATACTATTCTAATTATGAGGTACATTTTTGAGACATTGGCAATATATTTTAGCACTTTACATTTTCAATAGGAAGAGTTATCTTATATGAAACACCTTATATGTTTTCCAGAAATATCACTATAATATTTTTATTGCATTCAATCTGCATTATACTGGATTTGTTACCAATTTACCTATCAGATATTTAATCAAATCAGTCAAAACTATCATTATTAACTTTGGAATGATTCTTAGATAGATTTTTATAATGTCTTGAAACATGAATTCATGCCCATTTTCCTACTTTTCAATTTAAAGTAAAATGGATGTTAAAGATATAAGGAAGTGATCATGCTGTGTGTAAAACTCACTGACCAGATTTTTTGCTGTACTTCACTTTAAAAAAAACCAGTATTTTTTGTATTATTATTTCACATTTTTCCTAAATATAATGCTTTTTCAAAATAGTAAAATGCTTGAATATTATTTCAAGTTCAACTAAAACAAGTTTTAATTTTTTTTCAAGAGTACTCTATACTCTTTATATATACACATTATTATAATATCTAAACCTCTAATTACTACCTGTGCAAGATGCTGTAGTATTACTGATGAATCGCTCCTGAATTAGTCAGCTTTATTCCTTGTAGTTTTAAATTCTAAAGTGCTTTGATTACTTCTTTATTATGTTTTGAAAGAAAAATCTGGTATACAACTAAAAAATGAAAAGTTCTATTGACTAATTACTGTATGTCATTTGGAATAACAAATTCAGCATTAAGTCCACAAAGAGGAAGTTTTTAAATAAAATTATAGAAAAAGTTTGTTGAATTGGATCACTTCAGAACAAACCTTTTCTTGCTCACAGCAAAACAGCATTTTTCTATAAAGTAATAGAGTGAAACATTGAGTACTATAAGAAGCCACAGTTTAAGTTCTTTTTGGATTGATAGAAAAGCAGTGAAAAGAGCACCTAGAATGGAAAAGAAGAAATAAACCAGAAGAAAGCTAGATTAAAAAACCCACTAATTGAAACTTCATTTTTCCACGTGCAAGAATTGTTAATTTTTTTAAAAACAAGAAAATAATTAAATCACAATAACTTTAATGTCTATAGACTGACCCTTCTACCGTCAGCCGAAAATGCATGTTCTGTCCGTAAAATAAATCCTAAATATCGGAGGGAGAAATTTATAGATCCATGAAATAGGCCTGTCCAGTTCAACTGGACAACTAATTTTCTCATTAATGAAACACAGAAAAATCTGCTCTTTATGTATATTACAAAACAAAGATCCCTGTTTTAAAGGTTAAAAAGAGCAGTTGTGAGCCAACTTTAATATCGGTGTTAACTTCACTGAATACTTAGATTCTATCTTTTTAAATATATGAATGCTATTAAAATGGTAATAAATATGCAGTCTTCTGCCCTTTCCAATTTATTTCTCTCTTTCATCAACGTTGAATTCCCAACTACTGCCAAGGTAGAGAAATACTTGGTATTGCCGGGTAAATGTTAAACAGCCTGAGGTGGCAGCTATCTTCTACCTAGCCCTTACATTTACTCTTAAAATACCCTCTCAGTAGAAAAAAAAATCTTACAGGATTCCATGAAATATGACAGAGGAAGGAAACTACCTTGCTGTAAGAGTGGTTAAATTGCATTGGGGGGGGGGGGATTTCAGGATACTGAAGTAAGAAAAATGCATACTCCGAAGTTTATATTACCATCATATTTTAACATGAGATGAAAAGTATTGGTCTAGAAAGTAGTATCATTAAATCTAATGATTTCTGGAAGCGCAGAAGGGCATAGGTTCCACAATTAATCCAAATAATCAGATTTCTGGTTAATTAAACTGTATTGCTTGTGCTTAGTTTCTTGAAAAAAATTCACCGAATTCTGCAAGCTTATTTCTGAGTGAACACAAGTAAAACCATTTATAATCTTTTTTACCCATTACTAGTTTATAACTCTCTTTCAATTTTGGTTGTTTTTCCCCAAATGTTCACTTTTTATTTTAAAAATCTTGAGAAAATACATCTAAATTAGAAAATTATATATTTATTTGTGTACATGCTCTAACCACGTATACCTTTCTATTCAAAACTGTTCTTATACTATATTTAATTTAGTATGAAAGTATCATTGAACTTTGATAATTTCCTGCATATCCTAGCATGATTATCCTCTCTTATCCTGTCATGCATAACTGTCTTCAGCATATGGATTAGTACTATATAACCTGAGTCATAAAAGTTTACAATGTTGTTTATTTACTTTACATTTTTATAACTTTTTTCTAAAAGTACCACGTTTTGATTAAAATATTATGATTGAAGGCCAATGTGACATAATATTGAAGGTTTTGGACTAGCATCAGGGGAGACCCAAGTTCTAATCTTAACATTAGCCATGGAAGCTCACTTGGTAACTTTGAGCCAATTACTCTATCAAAGCCCAGCTTGCCTTATAGAATTGCTGCTAAGGAGAAAATTAGAAGGACAGAGCAGTTTATATACTGCCTTGAGTTTCTGAAAGAAAAACGGAATATTAAGTTAATAAGTAAATGCTAATGAGTTACATAAGTACAGTTGTAGCTTATAAAAATTTTAAAAAAGAGGAAAAAAACATATAAATTGAGGGCTAATATAGTTCCATTAACTTACATCTTTCATTTAATCAAGTCATTTAATCATGTAAATGGAATCTAACCCAAACTGAAATTGCTGGTAAGCCAGAGTGTCACAGCACAATTTCAGTATATTTATGGAACCGAACTTTAAATTTCTGTTCCTGATCACTCAAATAATTGCATGCAGGTTCTGTTTTAGTATATCAAGGCTGAGGTAATTTGAATAGGAAGAAGAGGCTTCAATTTAGCCTGTCCAAGATTGAATAGCTCTGCATATTGGGAGCCACCAAGAATTTTCCATCTTTATTTCTAGCTGGGATTGTACTGCCAGCAGATGCAATGCAGTTTGCAGGTTGCCTAGACTCATGGCTCCTGTTTGAGGAGCAGATAGCAATCATGGCCAGAACAGTCTTTGCACAACTTCATATTATACTCTAATTGCATCTGCCCCGGAGTGGGAGGCTGGATTTACAGTTACTCCCGCCTTAATTATCTTCTAAACTGTAGAATGCTTTACCTGGAGCTGCTCTTGAAGGACATTTAGAAGCTGCAGCAGTTACACAATCCAGTAGGCAGTTAGTTGTGTGCTTTCTTCAATCAGCACATAATACACCAGTGCACAAAAAGCTGCAGTGGTTGCCAGTATAATTCTAGGTTCAGCTCATCATGCTGGTAATTGTGGTAAGGAATAGTAATTCCTGACATAGGACCGATTGTGTCTATCTGTTCCATTAGGTCCATCAGGACAGCCATTCTACAGGTCACATTTGGCAAGATCTAGGAAAAGTCTTCCTCTTATGGCCACCTTTTGGAGCACAATCCCCTGTAGATTACATTAATTACATTAATCCCAATCCTGCTGGCTTTCCCCAGGGCTTTTAAAACAGGGTTGTGTCACCAAACTTGGAGATCCAGATGTGTGACAGCTGGTGCAACACTTGTACTGTATTTATTTGCTGGTTGTTTTGGTTTTTATCTTGCCTATTTATTATATGTGTTATGTAAAATATGTATGCAGATTATGTATTAATTTTATTGTGTACTTTTATATGGTGCTTTTCACTGCTGTTAACTATTCAGAATCACGAATTTGAGATGGACAGCCATAAAAATAGAAATATAATTAAGTAAATAAATATGCAGATATTATATATCATAGGAAAGATGACTGAGTAGCAGACACCCCACATTGCAGCAAATAAGGGCTCAAATCATTCTATCATCCTGTACATGCAACTGGAACCACTGACATGCATATTTCCATATTCTATCCCTTGCACGTAGTTCTAAGAATACCATGGTTTGATAAAATCGTATGTTGCAAAGGATTAGAGTAATACAGAAAAAACGTGAAGGTATGCAAAAACATTATGTAAATGTCTTCCTAGCTCTGAAATAGAAGGAAATATTGAGAAGGTCAATATTTATATGTAATCCCATATTTGAATTATCATTTAGCCTGAAATTCAAATCTTATCCCCAAAATGCTTAAAAACATGTTAGCTTTTTAAATGTCTAAATTTGGATAGAGTAGGCTTTCCAAATAAATAAATAAAAAATACTAGCTGGCATGGCTTGTCAGCCTTGTAAAGAAACAAACCCAATTACTACTCTTAGATAGAGTCTAAATAATGCTTTTATTTTGTTGCACGTCTCAGTTCTATCTTTATACATCATGAAGTTCTACCTCCATACATCATGAAGGTTCATCTGAAGCAGGAGTGTTCACTGTACTACTTTCCAGAAACTGCCCCGTATTTTCAGGGGACTGTACATTTTGTGCAATTCCATGCAATTCTGGAACATTCATGATTGGTTGACAAAGGTTCCTGTGATTGGTCAGATTGCTTCATTTATTTAAATAAACATATAAATTATTAATTTAAATATTTGCTGTTCTGAAAAAGCTATAATTCTGATATTGCTGAAAGCCAAATTTTATACTTATAAAAGGAGGATGAAAAAAGAGAATGCTAGATCTAAGGGGAGGATGAAACATCTGAGGTTTCTCTAGTGTGGTGGTTCTTAACCTGGGTTCGATCGAACCCCAGGGGTTCAGTGAGTCAGTCTCGGGGGTTCGGTGGAGGTCAAGACACACACCCGACTCATATGATTCAACAGCAGAAGTCACCCAACTGATTTGCAGTAAATATTCATTATTATGTTTTTTGTGTGTGTGAAAATCATGTTTTAATGGTTTTGTTCATTTTGTGCACCTATGTATAAATATATACCTAAATATATACCTATGTTTTGAATTTGAAAAAATCATATTTTATTTTTCCAATTAAGAAGGGTTCGGCGAATGCGCATATGAAACTTGTGGGGGTCAGTACCTCCAACAAGGTTAAGAACCACTGTTTTAGCCTCACTGGTGCAATCCATGACAAAAAATACAAACAACATAAATAGTATAAAGAATAATCCCTATACAAGTAATTAGGGAGAGAGACAAAAAAGAAAAACTAGTCACAGGAAATAGGAAAAAGAAAAACTAGTCACATGGTTAAAAGCTAAAGTGTTCTGGAACTTTAGAATTCAAATAGAGAAACACCTGCCATATAACATCTCAGACTTAACAACAGTCCATTAGAAAGAAAAATAAATCTGAACAGTGGACATTACAGTAACTTGAGATAGCAGCAGGGGTGGAATTCAGCCAGTTTGGACCAGTTCGGATGAACCGGATGTTAATTTTAATCTGGTTCGTTGAACTGGTTGTTCCAAGGACTGGCTGACCCCACCAACCCCACCCCACCCCCCTCACACAGCCCATTTTGGATTCCAGGTAAGTGCAGGGCCCGCATAGAGGCTCTGGGAGGGCGAAAAATGAACCTACCAGAAGTCTGGAAATGGACCTGTTTCTGTCCTCCGGAGGGCCTTCGGAGGGCCTCCAGAGCCCAAGGGAGGCCGTTTTCACCCTCCTGGAGGCTCAAGGAAAGCCTCTGGAGCCTGGGGAGGGCGAAAAATGGGCCTACCAGAAGTCCAGAAACAGCCCCTTCCCCCCGCTGTGGTGCAGGAGACTGAGTAGGCCATGTCCACCTAGCAACGGGGCAGCAAACCGGTTGCTAAAATTTTCAATCCCACCCCTGGATAGCAGAACAGAATAGAAATAACTGGGGGGGGGGAATTACTCAATACAAAGACCTGCAAATAAATTGAGAGTGATTGTGGTAAAAGAAAGCCAAGATAGTACCAATAGTACCAGACACCCTGGATGCAGTTCTAAAACATCTGGAGCACCACTTGAACACCATCAGCAATGACAAAGTCACCATCAATCAATTGCAAAAGGCAGCTTTACTTGGAACACCTTACATCCTGTGACAGTATCTTTAACTTCATCAAAGAACATTCTACCTATCCCAGTCCTAAACATCTGAGAAAACCCACTTTCAGTTTCAAACTCTTACCTTAAGGATTCCCATCACAAAAACATGAGCCAGTCTGTTCCATTTAGGCTTCGGGAAGACTGAAACATGCCCAAGATCATGCTGAAAGAAACCATATTGGATCTAGAAAGCAAGAAGAACATGAATTGTATGAGACTTTTCTTTGACCAAGTTCTCCATTTTTAAAGACTCGCTGCTCAGCTTAAGCTACCATATTCTCAAATATCTATTTGAGAAGAATTTAAATTGGGAAGCACAACAGGAGCTATTTCATATAATGACATTGTCAAAGGAAATGTAAGCATCTTCATCCTACTGAAGGAAACCATATTGGTTCTGGAAAGCAAGAAGCAACACCAAATGTTTATGATTCTCCCCTCCCCTCAAAAAAAGATTTTGGTTTCTAAGGCCTGGTTGCTTTGTTTAAGCATTCCTTTGGGAAGTACTTACATTTATAATGCAATAACAGCTATTTATGTACCAATGTTAGCAAAGAAAGTTAAACAACAATGTAAGGAAATTTATCCTAAGCATTATTGATTCCTAGAAGGCTAAGAAGGAGCAGTTCTACCTCCCAGTAAGGCCATGTCTTGCAGAATGCTTTGCATTACACTTCAAAGACATCTACACATTTAAATGAAACTTTTAAATATAATGGGAACAGGATGGGAACAACATTCTCTCCAGAGTCATCTTGTAGGGGAGATTGGCGGCATAAAAGTTTAATAAATAAGTAAAGTAAAATAAATAAATTCCCATCAACTCCCACAAGGCTGCTGTATTGATTTCAGGCCTCCAGCCATATAAACAGGATGTGATCCTCAATTTTTTGGCATTAACGTAACCATTTCTAAGAGATTGAGGCCTCCATTTATGATCAATGTTGGGATAGCTGACCCCACTACATAGTTGTTAGCCTTTATAGGCTGGTTGATGTTAACCAAAAAGGTCTCCTAACAGCTGCACTGTAATATTTAGTGTGGTGTAGATGTATCACACGAGAGGGAATTCTACTTGCCAACTCTCCCCATGGTAGCCCAAGCATATTTCTGCCCACAAACACTGTTAACATTGAGATCCCCTCTCTTTGTTTTGAATGAATGGAGCCAATGGGAATTGCAATTGATTCGGGATTGCATGGTCAGAGATAGAAACTCACTAGGAGATTACTTGTGGAGTGGTGAATATTATTATACTACTTAAAATAAGTATGCTAAAGACTGTTCTACCACCCTGCCATACTCCGCAACACAAAGAGTTACCTGTGAAACAGTGAACATTGCTACTCCAATGAGGAAAGGCACCCAAGATTTTCCAAAGTACCAGATGATGAACCAGGATGCCATGTCTAGCAGGAAAGCATGCAGAAACATGAAGGCAAAAAAAGGAACACTGGACTTCAAGAGTCCCATCTTCTTCACTTTCGTACGTAATTCATGAAAATCATATACCAGCATTTCCTATGAGAAATGGTGACACTTAATTATGCCCCCAGCAATTGATGTCCCATCCATGTTCAATAATTAAAAATAAAAATTAAATAATAATTTCCCATCCATGTTCAATAATTAAAAATAACCCCCAAATCCCACTCCTGGCTGAACCCGCCCACCTTGCCCCGCCCCACCCAAGAGTCCCCACACAGCCCTTTTTGGATGCAGGTCAGTGCAGGGTGCACACGGAGGCTTGGGGAGGGCGAAAAACGGACCTGCCGGAAGTTCGGGAAGGCTGGAAATGGGCCCGGTTCCATTTCCACAGGGCCTCCTGAGCCTGGTGACGCTGTTTTTGTCCTCCCAGTGGCTTGAGGAAAGCCTCTGGAGCCTGGGGAGGGCAAAACCACCACCACCACTGTGGTGCATGAGGCCAACTAGGCTATGCCCACCATAGCCACACCCACCTAGCAACCAGCAGAGAACCCCTTGCTAAAAAATTTAAGCCCAACCCTCTACCCAGCTGCTTATTTGTATCTGAGTCAATATCTCAGCAGGTACATGTGAAAAGTACTTTCAGCTGTTGCCTCGTCTTCACTTTAGCCAGTGCAAACTGGGTAGCAGTAATTTAAAGAAATTAGTGAAGGTTCACTAATTATCACAAGGTGAATGAGCAATTATCACAAGATGAAAGAGTCTCACGGCAGTTTATCAACACATGTCAAGCTGCTCTGTTTAAGAAAGAACACACCAAGACTATATTTAAAATGTGTAATAAACAACTGTTCTTACAACAAACTAGTCATTCTTGAATGCTATATATTCTTAGACTATGGTTTGACTTGTGAAAGTGTAAAATGATTCTTTTTAATCCTAAATAAGCATGCAGAACAAATGCTTGTAAATGTGTTTTGAGATTTAAACTTCCTTGTGGGTTCAACTTGATTAGACAAGTATAAATTGAGTAAATAAATAAAACAAAGCATAAGTCTTAAATATTTAAATCAATAAAGTTTCTGGTCCTACAAAGGGAATCCTGCATCTAAGGTCATCGTTGCCCTGATGTGCTTTAACTTATCTGATGTAAAAATGGGCAAATTTTCAGCTCTATCAAGATGCATCAATTGTAATCAGCTGCTAAATTAAAGGATAACAGGTCACACAGGGTTAATATTTATTTATTTCCCCTCCATAAATGCAAACATCTTCAAAGTACTGCTGAATACATTTCATCCTAGTAGTTTATATTCAGTGCCAGAAGTAGAGTTAAGCACATTTTCTTTGATACTAAAATGCTGATTTTGGAGAGGTTTCTTCATTTGCACTGTTTAATTTAGCAGAAGATAAAATGGCTTGTTGTCATTCAGGCAGAAATTAGTACCGCAAGAGATAGAACTCTAAGCAAATCACCAGGGGAACTTTTAATGCAGCTACTTTGCCTCCAGAAGTTGTAAATGCTCCAACACTGGAAGTTTTAAAGAAGAGATTGGCTAACCATTTGTCAGAAGTGGTGGAGGGTTTCCTGCCTAAGCAGGGGGTTGGACTTGAAGACCTCCAAGGTTCCTTCCCACTCTGTTATTCTATTCTATTCTATTCTATTCTATTCTATTCTATTCTATTCTATTCTATTCTATTCTATTCTACTTATAGATATGTTCTGTCTAACCCATGCTCTAATTGTAATACAAGATTTTGCCTATATGTGCATGGATTTTATTCTCTCTCAGAGACAGACGCACATGGACATACTTTGAATTTAAAGAGAATGCTGGGAAATACTCACATTTTTGGTGGGTTCACAGCTAGGTTGATCCGGTGTTAGTTCTCCAATTAACAGGGAATTCAAGTATTTCTTTACCAGATCCTCATCCTTGTGGAAAGCTGTAAAGGCATCCTAAGAAATTCAGAAGGAAAACAGGTGTATAAAGGAAAATGTATTGATTTATGTCATTTGTATAGTCACCCATCTTAAAACCAACTCTGGAGTTTTTTCGTGAAAAGATGAAACATCCTGAGGGTCTCTCCATGGGTAATGGAGGTGATTTCCCCCAACAAGCTTTGGAGAAAAAGGGGAGGTGTGGCCAGCGTAGCGGCTAGACAATGTGCTTTTTGGGGGTCCCCGAAAAGCCATCGAGTCCCAAGTGACTCAGGGGTCCTCACTGACCCAAAACTGTCCTGAAGGGACAGTGGAGTACAGGGGCACCGGCCGGCATGAACAGGGAAATGGTAATTTCCCTGGGGGCTGGCTGAAGCCTCTAGACCTGGCAGTTGAGAAGATGGGCTTCGAACCGTTAGCAGTTGGGGTGGCCACAATGAACTGAGCAGGAGAGAAGATATAATTTGTCTGGACGAAATGACTACCTTGATCTAAGTGACTGTGCAGGAGGGTTGATTGAGCAAAGTGTGGAACAGGGTGAGTGATCGGTTATTTTAAAGAGGGGAAAAAAATTTTTAATGGAGGAGTGAAAGTGCCTGGAGCGGAAATTGGTGGCTTACCGGCATTTGGACTTAATACTGGAAAAAGAAAAATTAAGATTAAACAAGAAAACACAAAGATTGTTGCTTTTACAATTGGAATGAGGGAATTTGTAAAGATTTAAAAAGAAGAAAATTTGGAATGAAAATACTTTAAATGTGGATTTAAATATTATTACATTAATAAAGTACTGAGTCTATGAGAAAATTGGCTATGCCATCTGCTGGTGGAAAGACAACATTGCAATAAGTTGGTGAAAGTTAGAGAGAGAGAGAAAATAAAAATAAATGGTGTGCAGCTGTGGGGTTTGACCTTACTTCTTGTGGAAGATAACTTGGAAACTGTGAGAATTAGGAGTGTTTGTTTTGGTCTGGATTGTTATAGTGTTGGAAGAAGAGGTGAAAAAAAAACTTTTCAACTTGATATGGAATGGAACAAAGCAGAAGATAGAAGACAAAGAAACCATATGAATTTCAAACCTTAATTTAAAGAGATCTTGGTCTCAAGTATGCCATCAATGCCTGGATGTCTCATAATAGATGGCTTAATTTAAAAAGAACAATTGGCAACTCCCAATCTCAACCAACAAATGCTCTGTATTACACATTGGCAAAAAAAATCAGAACACAAAATACAAGCTGGGCAGATGCGACCTTGTAGACGTCCGTCACCGTGTCAAGGACCTAGCAGTATTCATATCTAATTATCTAAGTGCCAGAGCCCACTGTAACAACATTACCAGAAAGATTTGTTAACATAATCTTGCGTAGCTTTGTCTCCAGTAATATTGAACTGCAAACTAGGGCTTAGGAAACTTTTGGTAGAAACGCATGGCTTGCTTCAACTTTTTTAAAGCTAAAAAAACAACCAGGCAGAATCAGTTGCTTACCAAGGAGATGGATTGCATTGCAGTCTGCAATACATCTCCTTGGTGAGCAACTGCTTCTGCCTGGTTGGGTAAGTAACTTTGCTTTTAAAAAAATAGTAAATTTGGTTTATTTTCATGGGGTTTTTTTTAGGAACTTTTTTTTATACATAGCCATTTAAAATTTAGAAAGTTTTAAATTTAGCTGCTTTTATCTAAAATATAAATAAAATATGGAATGTTGT
>JANHFT010002196.1:791385-806148 GCA_032467955.1 Pseudoxenodon macrops | reverse complement strand
GGGGGAAGGCAAAAACTACTGTGTTTTTGTGAAAAATGACCCATTTTCAGCCGTTTTTCACACAAACGGGAGAGTTTTTGCCTTTCCCCAGCCCACAGAAACCCTCTGCAAGCCTCCCAAACCTTCTGCAAGTCTCCCAAACCCTCTGTGTACCCCGTTTTTGAGAAAAACGGGCCCATTTTTCACAAAAATGGGATGTGGGGGTGGGGTTTCAGGAGGCCAAAATTGCTGTATTCGGTGTGTAAGACGCACCAACATTTCCACCCTCTGTTAGGGGGGGAAAAGGTACGTCTTATATTCCGAAAAATACGATATTTATATTTTGGTACTATTCTGTTGCCTTTTCATTTCGATAGTAAGTAGATTACTTTGGTGAGCTGTATTGACATCAGAATCACTCTACTTATCTTTAGGTATCCTCAGGAAAAAGTGCATTGCTTTTGTTAGATAAACTTTATAATACCATGTGTAAATACAGTAAAATCTTGTGTACAAAAGTCTGAAGATAATTCTGTCATATTTATTTTCACCTGTAGTAACCCACTATTATGATGGCGTTAGAAATGTGGAAACTTTTAATAGTAGCATTTCATGCCTGAGTTACAATTTTGGTTAAACAGAGTTAATCCTACATTATGAGGCATTAATGCCAAGCAGTGAAGCTATTGTATGTCTGTAATAGATGGGAGTATTTTTTTCCAGCAACATACTGTATAAAATGTTCCTGAATGGAAATCTTAAGCATTTTTTAATCATTGCAGACATTACCTTTCTATAAGATAAAAGATAAGTGAATTACTCCAAGCTTGCCACAAAGTTGTAGCAGGACTAGAAAGACTTCCAATTGCAATATGTCATCATGTGTAAAATGTCAATGGACTAGCCTAACAATTAGTCTAGTTTATACTTAATACCAATAAAAGTGGAATAATTAAAGATGAATATTAGACTATGCCTTCAAACCATGCCTTCTCCATGACATGCACTCACCCTGTGGACAGCATCCTTCCCAGACATGTGGATGGCCCCAACCCTGTTAGCATTTCTCTCTGTTCTCCTGGGCATTTGTGTTGGGAAGTTAGGTGAGCTCTGCTCCGGCTTTTTGTTTTTAGAATTTTTAAATCATGGCAGCATGGGTTATATACTGTTGCTATGATGTTAACCTATGTATGCTGATCAAAATCACTGCTGTGAGATGATCTCTATAAAGCATTGGAATAAATAAACATGTTTATTTACTTTATTCTGTAGCCTCATTGGTTTAAATGTAACAATGAAGATCATAATGCAGACAATAATAAAACAAAGTAATAGTAATAACTATGCCATCTCTAACATGTAGAAAATAGGACAAGAATGAAGAAAAACCACAGAGGCAAAGTTCAAATACTCATTCTAGTGGTTTGTTTTGCTTGGTGATCTTGCTGGAGTCTCAGCAAAACTGTTTATCCTGGTTTGGGGTGAGAAAATCTATTTTGTTATTTGTGGCAAAGCAGAAACGAATGCACCTTAGCTGCCTGGAGGAAGGTGGGATAATAATAAAGGAATAAATAAAATAAATCTTGTCAGCAGGAATTATGAACTACTTAGCATTGTTTATAATAAAGATGTAGCATAAGCATCTATCCCTTATAGCAGGGCTGTCCAACTCACGGCCCATGGGCCAGATGCGTTATGCACTAGCCACGGCCACACCCAGTTTAGCAAAGAAAAAAGTCCCGATACATCATGTGACGCCACCATGACTCTGTGAGTTTGACACCCCTGCCTTATAGTGTTGAATATATTTAAAGAAGGCCAGGTGACAAATTGGCTAGTTGACAATGGTTGCTGAAACAACTATCTGAAAGATTAGATCAGTATTGCACTGTAAACGGGTGTTTTGTAATAAGAGACCGAGGTAACATGTTCAACAGCTTCCAAACCTTGAATTCAAGGGACAACAGTTAATCAGGCTTTTCTTTGAATGTTTATAAATGTATGAAGATGACTTCAATCATAGTATCTATTAAGGTATCTAACTTTTTTTCTTGTCTTCAATTTGAAATGACTTTATCTCAGGTATCATGACTGAAATACTACTTAGGCTCAGTAGCATTTGTAGTGTATATACATACACTCAATAAAGTGTAGAACCTAAGGAAGATCAATTTGATGGATGAAGCAAGAATTGTTGCTTAAATGAATATATTTTAAATAAATTTTTAAATCATGAGAAATAATATTTGGAAACAGCTCAGGTAAAATACTCTTGATTCACTATTGAGGATAAGAAAGGAGTGAAAGTAAATCACAATGAGACTTGGTTATTATTGTCAAAAAGTAGATAATAAAATAGATAAAAGTAGTTTTAACCTTCTGGGGAGTTCATTTCTTGATCTAGTTTGCCTAAAAGGGCTTATATAAGAGGAAATCCATCACTATACTTCTACAGTACTTTCCTTTCTAATGCAGATAGTCCTTATTTAGCAACTGCGTCATTTAGCAACCATTTGCAGTTATGACAATGATGGAAAAAATAACCGATCCTTGCATTTGCAACCTTTGCAAGTCTATAAAGCAAAGGGAAATGAAGTGAGATAATAAGCACAGCCATGATTTTATTTTGTGACTGCTTCACTTAATGACTGAGTTGATGGTCTAATTACAATTAAAGGTTTAATTGTAATTTAATAATACAATAATAAGACTCCGTAGCTCTTTGTTTATTTGGCCAATTTTTTTCTGAGAGTGCTCCAAAACTGCTTGATTTTTATTTCCTTCCGGATCTTGAATCATTGCTCTCTTTTTTAATTCATGGGAACACATATATTTTGATTAAGGGGAAAAAATCATATAAATAACGAAGACGCAGTGGTGTAGTTGTTAAGGTATTGGGCTGGCATTGTGGGAGAAACAGTTTTGGTGTATCCTAAGCCCGGATTCACTATTAATCTAACCCACCCATCAGGGTTGTTGTTGTGGCAAGAAATGGAGAAAAGAGCATCAGGTTTACCACCTTGAATTTCTGAATGAGGATATAAGCTTAATAAATACATGAATATTAAATATTCTTCTGCAGATGTGTTCAGAACAATTGAATGGAATAGACCAAATTTTATCAACAAATTACAGATCAATATTTATTTATTGTAGTTACATTAACCTTGAATGTTTTTCTTGGTACTAAAAAATCTTGCCACTCTGAGATCCGTCTGCCAGAAGAGTTAAGAGCCCATCTTGCTTCAAGAGGGTCGGAACAGTGACAGAGAAGTGTCTCTTCCTGGGCCACACGAGTTAAAATTCACAACATACTCTTCCTGCTTGACTGGGTGGGATGAATTGATAAAATAGGTATATTTTATTTAATGTAGGTCAGGGGTGTCATACTTGGTTTCATTGAAGGCCACATCAGGGTTGTGTTTTACCTCGGGGATGGGGGGTGGGGGGCATGGCCAGCTCAACATCACTCGTATCAGGAGTACCTGTGGTGGCCTGGGTGGGGCTGGGAGGATCCACTTATGCTAGTAGTTTGTTTTGCTAGCACTCTGCCAGTGAAAACACAGCTCCGAAACTCCGTTTTCACTGGCAGAGTCACTTTGCTGTTTCCATGGGCTACCCCATGGGCCAGATCTAAGCATCCCGCAGGCTGGATCCAGCCCACGGGCCTTGAGTTTGACACCCCTGATGTAGGTACATAAACCTTAAATGTTCTTCTTGCTAATAAGAACATCTTTTTTGTTATGTGAATCTAATAATACTGCAAATAATTATATTAAAATTCATAAAGTTTCTGAGAATACAGGCCAGATAATTGTTAATTTATATTTTATATACTTTTTCTGAATCTGCAGTTCATTTACATTTTGGCTAAATTACCTTTGTTTTACATCTTATTTGAAAAAAAGAGATTCCTGCTTAGCGAACTATTACTATAGAATCTAGTTTTTCTCCCCAAATTGCAGACTTTTTGCATAAATGTGCCTAATTACCTGAATTCAGTTTTGATTAGCAGTGTTAATTGATGCAGCTGTGGAAGGGATCTGTTTACCTAAATTACTATGTGCAAACAGCAATACGTCTAAAAGTGAATATGCTGAACTGAAAATACTAATTAGCTGAGACACATTGTTATTCAAGTCACATCCCAAGGCCTTTTTAATGAAAGCTTGGATATGTCAGGGCTTTATGATATGCAGACAAAAAATGTCTATATTACATATGATTTCTTAAACATAATTCATGAGAGCAGATGGGCTCCTCATCTTATTTTTAGTATTAATGTGACTATTCTTATATTGATAATGTAGACGCTGTGTATGTTTGTCACTGTGCATGTCCATGCATAAAATAGAGAACAGTCCATTGTATGTTTGACACTCTGCCAAATTAAACAAATTGTTTTTCTACATTTGCAAATCTTGTATTCCTACTACCTTTGGTAATTCTGAAAGAATCTTTTTTGTGTTTCTTTATTTTGTGCCTCTTTATTTTGTGCCTTTGAATCAGTGTGGACTCCTACTGACTGCCTGGACAAAAGCCTCCAGTTTTCCCCTCCCCCTCAATATTTTAGAAGTGCTTTGCTATTGCCTCCTTCCTAGGGCTGAGAAAGATAGACTGGCCCAAGGTCATCCAGCTGGCTTCCTACCTAAACTGGAACTAGAATTCCAGTCTCTGGTTTTAAGCCTTAATCACTACAATAAACTGGTTCTCTATCTGAGAAATACTTTCTCTGTTTATTATACATTGAAGGACACTCATTGAAGTAATGCAAAAAAGTTACTAAAATGGGGGATAATCAATTTTTAAAGAAATCCTTTTATTGTAAAAAAATATTTAAATTAGATTAAATCAAGTATCCAAATTATGTCATGTTGGTATCATACTACTGTATATGAATGTTGTTGTTAGTTGCAACCTATGTCCAACCTATTGTGACCCCATGGACAACGTTCCTCCACGCCTTCCTGTCCTCTACCATCCCCTGGGGTCCATTTAGCTCACACCGACTGCTTCAGTGACTCCATCCAACCACTTCATTTTCTGTCGTCCCCTTCTTTTACCCTCAATCATTCCCATGATTAGGTTCTTCTCCAGTGAATCCTTTCTTTTCATTAGGTGGCCAAAGTATTGAGTTTCATCTTCAGGATCTGGCCTTCTAAAGAACAGTCAGGGTTGATCTCCTCTAGGACTGACCGGTTTGATAGCCTTGCAGTCCAAGGGACTCGCAGGAATCTTCTCCAGCACCATAGTTCAAAGTGTATATGAATACCGCTTTATAAAATCTAGACATTTGATCCTGAACACCTAATTATATTTGATTGTACTTCATAATGCACTGCTCAGAGCTGCAGTATTTATAAGCATTTTTGTGTTATGTATTGCTGCTTTGTGAAGATATTTGTATTTTGAAAATTATTTCTAGATCTTTCAACAGTATGAAGAATTCAGGATTGCTTATAAGTAACTCAAGATTACAATAAAAGAGACAAATAAACTCATGTTCTACTAGTTGCACGATTTTCTAATCTTAGAAATACTATGGAAGTACAAAAGAAACATATTTATGAATTCATTTAATTTAGTTTCCTGAGCATATTCAGATATTAGTATCATTTATATGGATCAGAGCCATTGATGAGTATTATAAGAGTGTCTAGATTCAACTATTGGTAGCAGTTGGAATGCTGAATAGGGAAAGAAGAACTATGCACATTACAATGAGCACAGTAATTATCAGCAGTGGTTCTGGCTACACTCCAAGGATACCATTGAGTACTGTTGACTTTGTTTAGTTGAATATGGCAAGTCATAGTTTTGCATTATGCTGTCCACACCCTTTTGCTCTGCAATACTGCAATAATAAAGCAATAGAAAATATGGTAAGAGTAATTTATTACTATACCATTAACTTTAATTATGGTTGTCTAAATTAAATATGAATTGTTGAATCCTTTGTTGAAGTTTGTTTGGACAAACCAAATTGGGCATATGTAGAAAGAAGCTCTTCTTCCACAGATTACACTTATGACCCTTGAATTTGCCCAGTATTGGCAAATACCTTTTTCAAAATTTTCAATTTAAGAAATAATTTATGTCTAGAACTAGAATACTCTGAACAAATGTAAACATTATATAATCCAACAAATATCGTGCTAGGAGAATAAAAATTCATGACCATTGTTTTGAATTTTCCTAACAGGAATGAGTACATTCTTACTGGGTATTCTTACAATTACCAGTCAAATCATGACATTTAGTTTATTACATTTATTTTATATTTGACAGAATATTTTAATTACTTGCAAATGGAAAATGAAATATCTCACAATAGAATAAAAACAGAATTAATGCAAATAATGCCCAGAAAATAATACCAAGAAATTTCAAGGCAGCAAAATCGTGCAATTATGTCATTACCAGGTTAATAATACAGTGCTGTCTATCAGCATAATCAATAGAACACTGAGATTGACTTTTGTCAAGTTTATTTTATTTTTCATATTATTTTATATCTACATAGGACAATTGGAATTAATTGTCCAGACATATAGTATTTGTTTTTATAATTTTATTTAGATGATTTATATTACTTTCTGAAATTTCTTAATTAAAATTAAGAAATACTTTCTTAAATATTTCAATTATATCTAATAGAATATTGAAAATTTTCAGAGAAGAAATAAACCAAACTATAATAAATTATGAAAAAGTTAAAACAGAAAGCTAGAAATAATGCTCCATGCATGGCATTCAGTTCTGTATTTTTATTGTCGATTTGCTGTTAGGACTGAATGAAAAAGCTAAGCTTTTATCCCAGACAACATAGATGGATTATTATTTATAGGTAGCTGGTTTAGAATTAGATTTTTGGCCTGATTTGTGTGTGCCTCAAAAAATCAGGTTTTCCATTGGGGAATGCTTCTGGAGTCAATTTTCTCATAAAGTACTTAGATATCATTAGCATCTGGAGTGGCACTGCTGAGTCAATAATTTTCACACATTTTTGTTAAATCCAATATGGATTACTGTCATGTGTTTAAATTTTGAAAAGTGTTTAGTCAGCTTATTTTTCCCAAAGCCAAGGTATAATAGCAGTGGATGAATTCTCCCTTTTAGTATTGACAATCAGCAGTCAAGAAATATGCTGTTCGCTATAGATAATCGTCAAGGTACACACAAATGCAGCTTGTCCAGTAAAGTCATAAGTCAAAACTGTCATTAAACGAGTTGAACTCATCTTTACAGTATTTTTAAGCATGCTTATTAAGCGAATCAACCGTTGTTTAAGTGAACAAAGATTAGGCTTGTTGTTTGCTTCAGTTCATTAAATGACCTCCGTGATTGCTAAGTGAGCTGAAAGGCTCTTGAATTTCCAGGGCTCTCTGTTGAGCCTCTGGAGGGAACTGCTGTCACCCAGCCAGCTGTTCTGGCAAGGCGAGGCAGCCCTCTGCCTCTGAACCATATTGCCGCCAGCCAGGTGCCCATTTAAATTGGGGTGTGCGGGAGTGAATTTGTAGAGAGTCCCACTGTGGAGCTTCCAGAGGAAACCACTTTGCCCACCAATCAGCTGTTCTACAAGCAGTTTACAGTAGCACACACTAATCTTCAAAGCAAAAGCAACATACAAAGTACAACAGAATGCAAAGGAATTTTACAGTACTTTTTATAGATGCTAGCTAATATTTCTGCAAGCAATTGTAATGGAGGAAAAAAACACTTTACAAACAAGCACAGTAATTTGTAAAGTATTTACAAACAAGTACAGTAGTTAGTAAAATACTTACAAACACAATATAATGAAAGAGAAAATTGTAAAGTACTTAGTACTGTAAGGCAACTACAATACTCCAGTCCTCAAGGCAACAGTAACAGCAATGAAATAATCAACAAGGATAGCAATGAGATTCATTCCTCTAGTTCTCCATATGGCAGCAATGAGGAGAAAAGAAAAGTGCACCGGCCTCAAAATCCCCAGGAAAAAAAATATGAATCTTGGAAATTGCCTGTCATAACCATGGGTGACTTCCAGGTCCCAAAGGGAGGTCAAAAGATTAAAAACAACGGCCGCTTCAGGAGTTACTGAATCCAGGACACATGAATGCAGAAGCCTTTTTGTTGGTCACATTTTGAACCCCTGTCATAAGTATGCTTTTGGGGTGCATTTGTAACGTCAGTCATTAAACAGCTTGTTGTACCTCAAGGACTACCTGTAACACTTAGTAGAATAGCAGTGAATGCAATGGAAGAGATATCCAGATGCCAGGCTTTGTCTATACCTACACGGATCAGAATGATGAAGTTTTTTCTATGATACTCTAAGGAAGCAAACTTGAAGAAGCTGGTTAGAAAGAGTTCTGATGCTTTTAAAGTCTGTTGTTAGATATTCTGAAAATACCACAAATAGCCAAATCAAGAAATAAGTTTATCATAGAACAATGCAATCCAGATATTTGAAGCACAAATAACCATGCTGAAAACTATTATATTTTGGATACATATTGCAAAGACATATTGCAAAGACTTTGCTAGGAAAACTGGAATAAAAGGGGCGGGGGAAGAGGACAACTGGAAGAAATAGAGATGAACTCAATTACAGTGACAGTACATGGAAGTACTGGAAAGCCAGGATGGGAACAGGTCATTTTGGAGAAATGTCTATTTGGTCATTCATAGCACTTTAATATCATATTAACAACTAAGTCACAACTAGGAATAAGGAATTAAGACTTTGCTGTTTTGCCCTTTAAAAAAACCCTGCAGCCCCAAGCAACTGATATACTTTATCTAGAGAACATCCCCCCTCCAACCATTATAAAATGTTAGAATATAAAATCATTATACTTAGTACTTTTGTTTGAACTGAATGAATGAATTAACCAAGTCCAAAGGATTGGAGAGTAATGTACTGGCATTATAAGACCATAATGGTGGAATTAAACTGAAAGTAAGTAGTTACTTAATTGTCTTCAAGCTGGTGTCCTCAGATATATTGATATCACTCCCAGTTAACACAGCCTGTATAATAAAAAGTACAGCACATCTAAAGGTAGCTCAGGAAATGTTCAAAGTTATGCTGGTGTTGAACAAAAGCTACCTAAAACCAGTCCTTGATGTTGTTGCTGTCCAGCACTATCTGCAGTGATCTAGGTGTTTTGCAACCAGCTTGTATTTACAATGGGTATCCTGGGGTCAAATGGTTGCTATTTGAAACCTTCCCATAAGCAAAATCAAAGAGGAAGCCAGCAGAGAAGGTTGCAAGTTACCCCTGACAGTCATTCCTGATGCTTTTTCTCCCAAGGAGCTCAGCTATGGAGTATGAATTCCTGGGGTCTCCTTCTTCAAAGCATGTGCCTCTTCTTCCCTGCCTACAATCCATAGTGCATGTCCTCCTGTTCACTGCAACAAGTCACCCTCTATCTGGCTATGCTCATGCTGCAGCTGCCACCTGCATGCTGTTTCATATTCTGCAGCAGGCATCCCTCACCTGACTGCACTTGTGCCACACTATAGCAGCCACCTGCACAGCCTTGGCCATGCTTGTGGCACATCACAACACCCCTCTTCCAGCTATACTCAAGCTCAAGGATTTGTGACTTCCTGCCAACTTCCCATTGACTGCTTGTTGGAGTCTGGCAGCAAGTTGCAGTCACATGAGGTCCTTGCTTAATGACTCACATTCCTTGCTTAATGACAGCAACAGGGACTGTCAGGATTGCCGTCGCCAAGTGATGCGGTTATGTGATATCGCGCTTTATGACCACATTGCTTAGCGACAGAAATTCTGATCCCAATTTCCAGCGTAAAGCAAAGACTATCTATAGTTGGAGAAGATTGGACTAGTTCAATTGGCTTTGATCAAATAAATCTACACTGAAGTCTTTGGTTAGTGTTTAAGTTGTGTATTTAGAAAACAAGCCAAAAGTTTTTAAAATATGAACATAAATGTATACAAACTTGCTTGTAGATAATTAACATAATAGTAAAGTGTACTATTACATAACTACAAATTCTGCCACTCCCAGGTTAATTGGTTTTAACCTAATCATAGTCAGTGAGTGATAACATTTGTTAAAAAGAGAAATAGAAATTTAAGGAATTAGTATGTACTGGATTGACTTTCATCAACATATTTGGAATCTTGGATTGATATAGAAAGTTTATTAATAAAATATTTTTGATTTTTTAATTGAAGAGCCCAGTTGGATCTGGTATTATCTACTTTATTTTTAAAATAAATAGCAATAACTATGAATCCTTAATTGAGAATGAATGCAAATTTCATTCTCTATGTATAATAGCTGGATACTTTCTTTGAATATTCAGGAATGGTAGTTTGCTCTAGTTCACAATCTCATTTGTTTACATAATGTAAAATTCTTTATAAAGATTTGGAGATCTGTGAAAAAAGAAATGCGATCACTGGAAAAATTGGCATCTAGATGCACCTTCTCAAATATAAATATACCATAAATATCTTGGATTATTTAAATCCAATAATTTCATAGTCTGATTTGTTTTTATTTTATATTTTACCACAATATTGGCCAATCATGTGGTAAAATATAAGATTAGCCTAAGAAGGAAGCTTATGCAATTTATTTATTTATGTATTGCCATTTATTTTTCCCTTTTTATAAACTGAAGAAATTTCTGAACATACTCAACTCATGATTACATCAGTGATGCCACTGAAAAATGTTAAAAGCTATAAATTAATAGATAAAGGTATCTATTTCAAAAGTATTATATTGTTATATAAAATTCATCCATAAGCATCAAAATCATAGTAACCTGGGGTTTTCTCTCTCTTAATCTTAACAAATACTTGGATTTGTTTCGAAGCAGTTGATTATATTTTAGTGAAATGAAGAAAGTCAATTCGGTGTTGAGGGATACTGTCAATATTCTTTAATCACTCCATTGCTGATATAAGTTTGTTCTCAAGTTTTATTTTTAATTGCTTAAAAATAGATAGGTTGGTGACTCACTCAATCAGTCGATCAATAGATAGCTATAAATAACACTGATCTCTGCCCAAATCTCGTATATTTTCCTATGAAATAATAAATTCTGGCAGACTTCTGGTGTTTGTTGTTTGTGTTACATTCAATTGAACATTGAAGATTTAGAAAAAAGTCAAGAAAAATATTTAATGTACTGTATTAGCTTCATTCTTCTCAAAAACTGAATGGTTTACTCGAAAGATTTATATTGTGGCATAGATTTTGCAAGCATTGATATTTTGAATAAAATGTTAATATACCAACAGTAATTGGTGAGAAGCAAATAATTATATTTTCTCTTTCAAGATAAATTAAATACTAATACATTTGGTGGCACAGAAAATGTCACCAAATAAGGTTTTTAAATACTTATTTACCTGATACAAATGCCTGCATCTAAATCACAAAAGATTTGATAAAATGAAAGATTTATGCAACTGTTTTGCAAGACTTTGTATTAACTGGTTTCAAATATAACTAGGTTTTTCAGTTGGAAAATTGATGCTGAAATATATAAACATGCAATCTGTTAGTGAATCATACATTTTCTTCAAACCTCCAATAATGATTCTTTTGTTTTTTATTTCAATCCATATACTATACTGGTAAATAATTTTCTGAATTATTTAATTTTTGCTAATAATTAAATACGGAAATATTGATGGTAATGCGTATCACTGCAGAATTTCCTCATATTATATTCAATCATCATTTTAATTGCAGATCAACAATATATTATCCAGTTGATCAGCTATTCATATGCTAAGACTAGAAAAGCTAGCCTGGCATATCAAAAGCATTATTCAGCATTAATTCAGCTGTAATACAGTTTAAGAATAATTTCCAAACAGAAACAAAAGACCCCTTCGTCTGCCATGGAATATTTCAAGTGCTTCTGGAACAAAGCATAACTCAATCCTGGGAAAAGAAGATAGTCAATTCACCTATTAGGAAGACTTTCTATAGGAAATGTCAACATGTCCTCCAACATTGTTTGCAGTCCACTTTATTCAGGTAGTAACCATTAATGCCTGACCTTTTTCTTTCTTCAAAGCACACTATTACACATTGTTAAAAACTTCTCTATCCTGCTGTGTTCCTTTACTTCAGAAGAGCCAGTTCTTCAAGAGTTTATATAATATATTACATTAGCAAGCAGATTGAATACAAATATTTTCACTTTTGTTAATACAATGTCTATTCTTATTTTCAACCTGTCCCTTTATTATAACAGAATTCATTGAAGAAAAGTTGGAAAACTAACCTATATTTAAAAGACATCCTTAAAGGATTAAGTACAGCTCAAATTTTCAAGTGCTGTAAAACAGCAATTTATCCCCGAAACTATATGAAATGTAATTGCTACTTTTAGAAGCTAATTTATCTTCAATATTACAACAAAGGGTTAAATTCATTTTCTATCTTGATCCCATTAATTAGCTCTCTCTAGAGGATGATGCCTTTTTTATTTAAAAAAAAATTCTTGTCACTTTTTTGTACATCTTTATTTTTTTTCTATCTATTTAAAAGTAATTATTTAAAAGTAGATATTTATTAACTTTATGTGATACCCACTCCTTTGATGATACTCAGTGTTTTACAAAACATACAGTGGAAAGAGTAAACAAAAATAATATGCACAATATTAAATCATTGAAAGGCCTGGATTAGGTAGGATAAATGTTCCTAGAGATTATGGGTTATTTATTTCCTACAAACAAGGATTTTTTCCTACCTTTTTTCTATTTACCTTTTTTCTATTTTAAAACAAACATTGCTCTATTCACTTTTTTAATTATTAAAATAAGGCCACAGAAAACTTGAGGCAATTATATATGCCAAAAAAGATACAGGACGCCTTCTGTCATCTAGTGATTATTCAGTTTCTTGCAGTCATATTCATTTTCAAAGTGAACCGTCTCAATTTGCATCATTCACTTTTTCTTTTCTTTTGTTAAAGAAGGAAACGGGACCCTTATGATTTAAATGGAGGAAAAAATAGCTAGACCTATGTTTCTCTGTCCCTGCGAATGTTATGCCTTTTCTTCTTGCCCACTTTTATTCTCTCCCTCCAGCTTCACTAAAAGAGTGGAAGAGGGGGAAAGGGGTGAGCTATCTGTTTAGGATATTATTAATTTATTTCTGCCCTCATCAGAAAATTAGCATCAGAGTACAGTAATTTATGGTTTGAGTCATCTTGGTAGAAAGCAGCTTCCAATTTTACAGCTATAAAAAACAAATAAAAATAGCAAACATGCATCATGGAAACATCAAAATGTTTGACTAAATAACGAAATTTTCCCTTGGTGCCTGAGAGATATTAAGGGAGTAACAGAAGCCTCTTGGTTAAGTGTCTTATTTTGTTTTATAAGGGATGATGGCAACTCGGGGGGAGATCAAGCTTTTATTAGAGGAAGGGCTTTATTACACATTTATGTACAAACTATACAGGGTTCTCTGTCTGAACACTAAGCTGTAGTGCTTAGTGTTGCTCTCCTTTATTATTTATGTCTGTTAACACCTTCTTGTTTCATTTATTGCCCTACAGCTTCAATCTAAAGACATTTATTATATCCCTTTCTTCTCTCTCCTATTTCTTTCCCCAAAGTCACTTGCTTTATCTTTCTCAACAAGCGTATGAGTAGACATAGCAGTCCCTCATCTTCTGTTGACAGGACACCATTCTGCTCTTTCAGCCTTCTTCCATCTCCCAACCTCCTCTGGGTGGGAGTTTCCTCTGGGAGAATGCAGAGACTTTTTTTTCTTTTTGCCAGACGTAGCCCATCCCCTTATTGATTTCACTCAATTGCTTTCCAGGTCCTGGTTCCTCTGGCCACCACAACCACCCTAATCCTTAATGAACTGTTCTTTAGGGTTATTATTTTTCTTGTCTTTTCATTCTTTTACTTTCCCCCACTTTCCAGCCCCTTTACTGTAAGCTTCTCATTAAAAAACAGCCCCCTTTCTAACAACTCTCCTAAACTAAACCTCTCATCTGTCCATATTTAATACTTCTCAGCTCTATCCAGGGGTGGGTTCCAAATCCTGCTACTGCCAGTTTGCTCAGGGATGCGCCCCACGTGCACATGTGCAGTACTAAAAAAAATCTTATGCACATGCGCAGAAGCCAAAAAACAACATAACAGTGAGAGAACCGGCTCAGGGGCGTGGCAGGCCTGGGTCGCTGCCAGTTCTAGTGAACCAGGCCACCAAGTTATTAACGGTTCTGTAGAACTGGTCCAAATCAGTAGGAACCCACCTCTGGTTTTATCCCACTACAGTTTTCTGGGAAATGCTTAAAACATGGCTAATGGCCTTTAGGAATAGCAGACTGACACTGACTTATCACAGGAAGCTTTCCTACCTAGAGTCATGCAGCCTGAAAAGCTCACTCTTTTATTGAAATACTTTTTGGTGAGGGGAGGAGGGACAAGGAAAAGAATCTGGCATTCATCATCTGGATCTTAAATAGCAAGTATACACAAGGAATTTGTCTTTGGTGCCTATGCTCTCAGTGTACATAAGGAGAATAAAATACATTCATCAAGAATAAAAAGATACAACACAGTGATAGTCAAGGTTACTAATAAGCTATCAAATTGTACTAGCAAACAAATAAAAACAATATAATTGAAAGATACAAGCAACATGGTTATAGTAATAAGTGGGAAGAGATAGATACTGGTAAATGATTAGTGTTAGTTTTAGTGTTAGGGTAATTAGTAGTAATACAGTCTTAGTAAATTATTTGACAGTGTTATGGGAATTGGCTGTTAAG
>JANHFT010002196.1:754629-786566 GCA_032467955.1 Pseudoxenodon macrops | reverse complement strand
AAAGGCTGAAAACAAGATGGCGATGTATGCACAGTGCTGGAAACTCCGCTTCTGCGCATGCGCAGAAGAAAAAAAATCCAAAGAAGCCCAACATTTCCCCCACCCAAAAAAAAAAAGAAAAAAAGATGACGTCCAGAACCGGCTCCATGACGTCACCAGTGGCTTACTACCTACTCGATAGAATTGGTTCGAACCGGTAGGAACACACCTCTGCATTCATCCTGGTGCTCATTTTTTCAGTTGCTTTCAATACTGACAGCCACAGTAACCTTTAGACCAGTTTCAGAGGTTGGAAGTAGGAGGTCCCACTTTGTGGTGGTGGTCTTAATCTGTAGCCAATTTCAATAGTGTTGACAGTGGGAAGAAGCAGCTGTGGCTCCTTGCTTGTGGGGTGGTGCAAGATTCCACACTCTTTCTTCTTCTTAACATCTACATGAAAATACTGGATGAGATCATTCCTCAATTTGGAGTCAGGTATCATCAGTAAACATTTTGACCTTGGGCTGCCAAGTGACAGACACTGTTGAAGTCATAGCCCAGTGCCTGGAGCCTGTACAGATGTTGGAACTGAGACTTAAAATAGACTTATTTAGACTAAAATAGAATTAATGCTGAAAATGCCACGCTGCAACATTCACAATTTGTGGCCCAGAGGCATCCTTGGAATAAATATTATACCTGAGATATGACTTTTCTTTACATTATTCTAGCTTTGAATTTATTTATTTTAATTAAATGTATTTTTGAAAAACAAAAGCAAGACGGTGTAGGGTTCCCACAAAGAACCAAGATGGGGCTGCTGGGTTCATCGAAACTCATGGGTCCTTTTTGAGGACTTCAAATCCAGACTTTGCATTCAGAGGTAACCAGTCATATTTTCATCTACCGGTATGTGAAATAGTATCTTAAAAGATAGCCTGAGAAAAACCTCTTCCTTAAACCTAGTGATTTCTGTGTATCATGAGTTAGAATGATAATCATAGTTTTGTACCATCATATTTGGAGAACATCTATTGTTCAATCATAGAAAACATAGTTCATACAGACTCCAGGGTTCTGTCCTTTGCAATTCTATTTAAAAGATTTGAGGACTACAGAGACATCTGTACATAAAGACGGTGACATTTTGAGTGTTACACTAATTCTTTTTTAAAAGTGCTATACAGTCTACAGCGACCCTAACAAAAAAAGAAGAAGAAAAATCTAGATATAAAAAGGGCAATACATCTTAGGTATACATTTCCCCTGTTGTTTCTGATTCTAAGTGGCAGTGCTTATCCATTTCTTAGCCAAGGGAGCCAACATTGTCTGAAAACACTTCTGTGGTCATATGGCCACAGCATGTCTATATGCCAATGCGCATGGAAACCTGTTTCTTCCCACCAAAATGGTACCTATTTATCTACTCGCATTTGCATGCTTTTAAACTGCTAGGTGAGCAGGAGCTAGGGCGAGGACTGGAGTTTACCCCATTGCATGTGCTCAAGTCTTGAATCCTGGGCTGTCAGCTTTCCGGACGATAAGCTTAATGTTTTTAACTTCTCAGCCATTGCTCTACAGTACAAAACAACTGAAAGCATGTTTTATTGACTAAGCTACATTTAACTAGATTCACATTAATATCTTATAAACCAGGATTGTAAAAAATGAATTCTATTTTTTTGCCACCTCAGTAGAAAACAATGTCATTCATTCAGAAAGTACAATTTGCAAATATGTAAAGTCAAACATTTTGCTATCCCTTCAAGTATGATGTGATCAAGAAGCTCCATATGAAATTAGTATTTATGATACACTTCACTACAACATCTTTCAGTCAGAAAAATAAACCAGCATCATACTACAACATCCTATTAGCACTGTTATTGCAGTGAATACATACCTTCAGCTAGAAAGCTAGAGTTGCCACCTAATATTAGCACACAGAACCTAAAGAAGCATACTGTTTACAAATAATATTCTGAGAATTTTCTTTAACATCTTACTTTAACTAATATTCTTTAACTAATTACATCAGTATTACATCTTATTGTCTTTTGCTCTTTACAATGATACACTGAAAAAGATGTGAGCAAGAAACCCATTGTAACATATAGCTTACTGTCATTAGAACAAGCATGAAGACAAAAAATAGTCTGAATTTGAGATAAGAAAATATTTTAGGATGCTGCTATAGTAAGGAGACTGGTTTTGCTCCAGTTCCTTTATTCATTATGATAATTAAATAATATATGTTCCAGGTAAGAAATGCATTCATCATTTGAAGTGTCCTTGTAGTGTTTATAATATGCATATACACAGAGAAAGAACGAACGATAACAAAACAACCTCAAAATTTTTGAAGGATTATTCATTACTTGCAGTTTCTGATATCTTCTCAATTTCCAGTCATTTACTATGTATAACACAAGGATAGCCAAATCCATTGCTATGCTGAATTCAAAATATGTGTATATTTCTGTTTTTCCCACACACCAATATACAGGGAACAGAACATACATTAGGAGAGAGACAATCCCTGACCAACTACTTAGTAAACAATACAATTCAGGCTAAGAAGAATTACTGTCTAGCGGATGCAATTTCTCTCTAGTTTAAAAAGCAGCTGCGTTTTTGTAAAATCCTCTGAAAGTGGCAGACCTACCTAAAGGTAGAAGAAAAAGAACACCCCTTGTTTTGTAATAAGGGGATTTTCAATTTAAAAGCGAGAGAGGGCCTGTTGTGTGAAGTATGGTTATTACATTCATTGTATTCTGTCTCGCTCACTAGGAGGCTAATAATGAAGGAGTCAGTAAAAGAGCCAGTGCCATGAGAGTTATCTCATGGCCCCAGATGCTGGATAAGTTGAAGAAGGCAGAAATCACTTCTGAATGACATTCAGGTCTGAATGATGATTTGAAGAAGAAAAGACTATTATTTCCAAGGTAAACAGACTGTTTCATCCATCAGCAGTATATAACGGTCTAAAATATGTTTACATACATACTTAGAAAGTTCACTTTATCACAGATTTTTTTCTCTCTCTGACAGCTTCAGCAATATATTCCTGAAACAAAAGATCCACTCCAGACTCTGCTACAACTAAAAAGAAGCTTTGAGGAAATTGCCAGGTTCAAGTACGATGAGAGAATTACGCAAAAGCAGAAAATGAAAAAAATGCTGTGATACTTCTGTAAAATGCCAAAGATCTGGTTCAGAAATGGTCTCACAAGGTGAATATTCTTAGAGGTTACTTGTGGCAATGAAATCTGACAATAGTTTTCTCTTTTAGGAGCTAAGAATTTAAGCATATTTACACCAGCATATTTCTAGACTAAAAGGCTGTCAGAACATTTGTCACTGTGTTGACAGGGAGATATCATCCTTATGCTGTTTTATGGCAACTAATTTAATATATGCAAATGTGCACAAGTAGCCCTCAGAAGGCTCTCAGAGTGAGAGACTTAATAAATGTGTGTGCCTATGTGAATGTGTGTATGTGTCTTTGTACATGTCTTTGCTTCTTTGTGGTAATGTTTGTGTCGTTTACAGACAACATTTTTCAAAAAGGAGGCTTAGAGTTATATTCTAGTTTCAAGTTTCCCTAAAACAAGTGAAATACACGTGCATATAAGTTGAGCCTTGAGACTGAATTTTAATCTTTAATACATGTGTGGTAAGGACATGTAAATGACATACCTGGCAATATATTAAATCAGTTTTCAGTAAAGCCAGAACATTTCACTGATATTTCCCCCCCACAAATGCTTTATTTTTTGTCCACATAATCAGAGCAAGCTCTGACATCCTATTTGGAAGATTTTATTTTTATTTTTTGTGAAATATGCAGACTATTCCTCCTTAATAAATAAATAAAGCTGCTTTTTTATGATTAGTGTCCTATAGGTCTTTTTGTCCTTCTTTTCATTTCAGGCTGCAGTTGAGAGAAATAATTTCCTTCCTACCCTTATAAAAGGCTGACATTGCAGCGTAAAAGTATTGAAATAAAACTTTAACCCAGGGCTATATTTCTCAAATTGACCCCAAGAATAACACAATTGAATTGGCTAAAATCCAATTTTTGAATCGGAATTTTGTTTGGCTGAACTGAAGTACAAAACCCACAAAAGTTATCTCTTTTCCTTCTCTTGCCAAAATAAAAAAAGAAGTTTCTTGAATCTATCTAAGCCATGTAATATCACCATGCCAACCTAGGATTAATCTTTAGAAGAAGGAAGTCCAAGCTGGAATGAGAACACTGGACAGTTCTTTTTCCTGCTGATTTCCATGAAAATGTTTAAAATGAGCTTAAGTCTCTTTATTGAAGTTCATGAATTTAGAAATACTTGAATTAGATTTGTTTCCTGACATTTTTTATGAATCTTATGACATTGTATTGTAAAATATGATTGATAATTTTTAAAAATAGTACCACTAACATAGATCTAACAGTGGATTAACTTTCATAAACTACATAAGATGCTAAAAATGAAATAAAAATAATATTTTAGAACATTAAAAGAACAACCATAATATAATCCAATATTATAAATAATTGGCTAATCAGGAATAAATGTTCCTCATCCAGCTTCTGCCCATCTAGCAATTTGGAAAGCATGCAAATGCAACTAGATGAATAAGTACCATTTTGGTGGGAATGTAACAGCGTTTCATGTGCCTTAGGGTATAGTCATATTGGCCACGCAACCATAAAAGCATTTTTGGACAACACTGGCTAAGAAACGGAGATGAGCACTGACCCCTAGAGTAAGATTTGAGACGGGGAAAACCTTTATCTTTTTTTAACCTTTATCCTATGAAACAAGGATGAAGAAAGTATGGGCCTTCCTTGTGTAACTATACAGTCATTCCTTGTATCTAATGCCATTGCATTACTGGATTAGTAATTCAGAAGTTGCTAAAGAACCTCTGCTTTTAAAACATCATAGAATTGTAAAATAGCAGGATTTTGGAGAGCAAAATGGCAGGAACCTTGGAGAGCATCTAGCATTTAGTGCAGTAAGTTTGTAGTTTGTTGTTAGCATCCCAAACAAAATAAAAAACATATACAGAAAGATGAAGTCTTTGTCCATATTTAAAACATATTGAACATTTTTGGAAGTGCATTAATCTGGACCTAATCAGTGACTATTTGTCCTGCCAAAATGCAGTTGAATCAAAATGAAATAAGGTTTCATATACAGTCTTTAAATCATTTGCATGTTTTATGCATGATAATTTAATTTATTTATGCACTACCTTTCATTTATGAATTTCCAGTTCTCACTTGTATTAACCATAATGTACTAGACAAGAAATAGATTTGATAGGCAGCCAGAGAAGAGTAAGAAAACAATAAAATGGAGTAGATTTTCCATTGTAATTATTAACAACAATTAACAAGATAATTATTTTGCTAAGGTTAGTATCAGTTATTTTATTTAAAGTATTACAGTCTCTTTGAAGCATTTTAGATATTCTTTAGCACATGCTGTATAAAAAGGTAGAAAGAAAATTACTTCCAAAGATATTGAACGTAAGACCTTTTCTTTTCAATGAACATAGAGACCTATGTCATTGGACTATTAGCAGGAAAAACACATAGTAATTGATTCTTTGAAGTACTGTATTTCAGAATTTATGAAGTCATAGCTTGATTTTGAAAACAACAGCTCTATTTCTTTATTGTCCAGCTCGATAGGTAGGTGCTAGAATTTTCATGGATTTGGATATAGATGAAGGTGCCATGTGGTATGTTTGAAAGTAATATATTTTCATCTCAGCATTATCACATCTGTGTAAATCAGAAGTGCTTTAGTTCAGCTTTTTTGATTCCAAGTGTGTGAAATTTGAGCCAGCAAGACCATTGGTTATACTGACTGGCAAATTGGAAGCCATAGACAAAAGACATTTGGAAAGTTCCACATTGAGAAAAGCCTCTTTAGTGTATCTATAGGACTGTTGTCTGAGTAGCGCCCTCTGACTCAAATGTTTGAGTTGTTCGCTATGTCCATTTAAGGAAACTAAACAGAAAAGAGTTGAGGATGCTTACAAGTTTCCAAGGATATGTTTGTAGTTGTTTTGTCTTTTGTATGTCTGTTCTAGTGCTATTTTTTGTGGTGTCCTGTCTATTCAGTGAATTCAGTGGTTGTGTGTGGTGACTGTCCCCCTATCTGTTCAGTTAGCAATCTCTCTGAAGCCTAAATTGCTGTTAATTTGTGACAGAGTTCTTTTTAAACAACTGCAATATAGTTTTGAAATGTTGAATAATGTAGCATGAAATTCTCAGTTAGTTTGGAAATGATTGTGAAGTCATGTGAAGAAAATCAGTATGGCATCTGATCAAGATAAATTCACTCTAGTGTTTTATGGCTTTTTATTCCTATGTGATAGTAATAAAGTCTCATGTAGGGATGGAAGCCATGAAATACATTGTGAAAAATCATCAACTAAGATGAGCCATCAGAATAGAATCATTATAGGACTAGAGCTGCTAACGATTATTGGAAAATGGAGTATTTGTTTTGTTGCCTTTTATGTTTGCAACATTGCTTCGTTGCTTCATTCCTAGAGTTGGAAAGATAGGGAAATAGTTTGTAATAAAATAATTCATTTTTAAGTCAGCATCAACGTTTCATATTTTAATACATATTTAATTTTGGTTATTAAAATGAACACTGTGCATGAAACACTGAATTATGTATTCTGTTGATCAAATAAGTAACTAATGGTATTTATCAGGTCCAGGTTTCTTTACTCCCATACTCCGGAAATGATCCTGAACTGAAGCAACAATTCCAGCATGGTGTATTGACATGATTTCCCCCCAAATTCATACTCTACTCTTTCTGACATTATATGTATTCTGGGAAGCAGTGGTTTGGGAACAGTAGAACAATTGCATAGGAAGTAAAGTGCAGCCACTTCATTGTTCTTGCACTTCTTTGAATGCATGATTTGAATGACATTTGAAATAACCATTCCACATTTTCCAACATTGCTGAAATCATCCTTGGACAGATTATTAAAAGAGGATATCTTACATGTTACTTATCATATGCTCAATGCAAACAATATCATCATACATGTGATATATGTGATTCTGTTTCTATGTACTGGCTAAGATACATTTAGATACGGTAATGTGTCTTGTTACAAGTATAGAACCCACCTGCCCACCTTTTTTACATCTACTTTTTGTCATACCTACAGAAGCTATAGGACTGAATTTGAAAAGCATCTCCATCTCCTATAACTCCCCACAATTAAAAAACTCACCAATTTGATTTCCACATGTCTTTCCATAGTCGATTGTTTTAATGGATTGAAGATCCTGAAATGAAATATATTTTGTATTGCATAACACAAAACAATTTAGAATCAAATTTTGTAATTATTAACATAATATTTTCTGAGAGGCACATATCACCTTTTTTTTCAATGAGAACCACTCCTTAGTTAGAACATTTAAAATGGGAGGCTGACTATATGTATATATTTACATTTGCATTCTTTCTATATAACAGCGTAGCGTTGACCCTGTGTGCCGCTGTATTACAGGATCTTGGTACCTGTATGTGTGGGTATGTGTGTGTTTGGTGATGATGATGATGATGATAGTAATGAGGGTTACATATTGATTACATTGATAACAGTAATGAAATGTTAATAATAGAATGTGTCCTGATGAGGCTACCTAGTTTGGGTAATGAAATATATGCAAGAAAAAAACCAACCTCAGAAAGCTCCCAGGAGCCCTCATTTTAACTCTGAGCTACAAGTATTTTTCTTTATTGGATGATAGTAATCTTTTCCTAATGCAAATCCAACTCCTATGGTGCTAGTTCTCATAGAAAAGAAAGTATTCTGAGTATTCCTTATCATTTCTCTTCTGAATAAAACTTCTGTAGCTTTAGGACCATAATTTTCATTGGGGAAATGGCTTATTTTGTTATGAAGAAAGAATACTAGAGCCCAATTAAGTGCATCTCCCAACAATTTCCTATTTAGTTTCCAATAGGTTTTGCTAAAGTGAATATATATTTAATGAAACAAACGTAAGCAAATTAAATACATTATATTTTAAATGCAGTAATATGCACAGTTTAACTTGAATTAAACTAGAACAATTCCTTGAAGCAAAACATATGAATAATATACTGCTATTTTCATGTGTGTATATGAGAAATGAGGAAAAGGGACATAATTCACAATAATTATAAAACTAGAAGTATGGCTGTAAATCTTTTAGGACTAAAGTGCCCTAATGCTGTCACTTGTTGTGGAGCAAAAGTGACTTTGTAACCAGTTGTCTCTATTCCAGTTACGCAATAGTGGAAATTAAGCAGCCATTATCCTTTCTGTTTAGACAGCCAAAGTATGATTCAGAGGAATAGAAAGATTTTAGCATAGAGAAATGCAAGTATTTGCATGAAGAACTAATAGAAGCTTCTCCCTCTCAGCTTACTTGTGGATATTCTCAAACTCTTTCTTCTTCTTTTCTTTCTCTTTAATTTAGATCCATTGACTCTCAACAAAACCTGAGATGGAATTGCTCCAGTTAAGTGAACTAGGTATCAAATTACAGATGAACTGTCTACTTTTGTCAGTATAAAGAGTTATGCTGTATAATATTTAAGGACACATCTTTTACTTCACCATGTTGCCTTTCATCTTTGAAGCTGTTTAATTCACCTGAAGATAAAGATACCATTCAACTTATGTGCCATCAAAGTTATTTCTGGAATGCGTAATAGAAAATCAACACCACAGACCTATGGTGGCTGTCCGCTAATTTATTACTTTTTATATTTGCATAGAATGATGGGAGGAACCAGGGCGGGCCTTGCCATTAGACTGATTGATCTGATCATTTCAGGTGATGGTAAGGAAGGATAGGGCCTTGCTCCAAAACCAAGCTCATTTGTTTACCTGCTTATCTACCTGCCAGCAGCAGTCTGCCACACCTCTCTAACAGGTTCCTCCCATTCTCTCTGCTAAGGTCAGTTTCTTGTTCTAGAATGACAAACTAGGCGGTGATATTCCTTTCATCCTTTTCCAGGCTGAAATTTCTTGTTCTGAATACTACTTATTCTCAATGAGGCATTGACAGCCAGGTATAAAGCAGCACAGATGACTAATTTCCACTGTGCCTTGTTCTGAACACTTTGCAAATGTCTGCTTGACCTTACCCTGCCACAGCTAAGAACTATTATATATTAATATTAATAATAATATATTACTATTATATTTTAATACTGACTCTTCTGAAATAAGAGTCTTTTTTTCATTAAATTCTCTTTCCCTTATAACATCTGGGCATACAGAACAGAATTTGCAACTATGGTATTTTATCAGGAGATACTATCTGGAAGTGCTCTAATGATCTGCATTCCTTCAAAAGAAAATTAGTTGAAAAGGCTTAAATTTCAACATTGCATCATGCATATAACTTATACTGCAGATTGATTGTTTAAACTGCATAAGTGTAAGCCAGGAACACCAGTAAGTGAAGTACAGCAGTACACTCTGTTCTGAGAATAGCAGGTGTAACAAGGAACCGTGCTTTATAGCACTACTCACTTGTTATTTAATATCATAGTGATTTACAATAATTTATGACCATGGAACTTAGCTGTGCAATGACCTTGAAGGACTGAGAGAGTGTGGGGAATGTTCTTTTTGAAGAAATAAATACAAATGCAAAGCCATCAACCCTACCTATATTCAAGAAATGCAAGGATTTTTAATTCGGTCAAGCTATATGAGATAATATATTTTGAAAAAAATGTTTTAAAATTATGAAGAATGCCCAAATTACCACAATTATTGTAAGTTGTTGTAAATGGATATTATAGGTATTATTCCAATTAAGAACATTTAATATGTACTACTTGTAATTGAAAAAATGTGTAATATTCAAAGCCTTGGATCCCTATCATGAGCCAGATTTTAACTCAGGTTGTTTTTCAGTTTTCTAAATTCTCTTCTCTAAAATACTGTCTATTCTCTTATTTATTTAATAAACACAGCTATTGTTGATTTTTGAATTGTAAACTATTTTGTCTCATTATCTTTAAGTATGTAATTATTTATAACTTTGAAATAAATGTATTTTATGTGTATTATTACAATAAATAATCTTTCTATTAAATACAATGTATTATTGTTAAGCTTAATTATATAAACAGAACTTTGTGAGGTAAGCGATACCAAAGGTATCTGTAGAAAACCATTCCTCTGACTTTCTCCTGACATCTCTCAGCTAGAAGATGATGAGCCCAAGTATAAAGTGACTTACCTAGCCATTAATATGAATATAACATTAATATATATATAATATTAATATTGTGTTCTTCTGAAAGTTACATAGTTTTGCCCTGCTCAAGAGACTAGGATTATTTTACACTCTATTCAAATGCAATTATTAAAATGTGGTGTCTGTGAGATATAAAAAAGGTTGCATATTCAATAGGCACATGTAATATACAGTATTCCCCTTCCTTTTATGCCTTCAGTGTCAGGAGGTAGGAGACAGAAGAAAAATGCAACCGGTAGTGATGCCAGGAAAATGCCAAGGATGCTAAAGTCAGGCCTTCTAGAGATGACAGTTAGGGCAAAAGCTGACTTGGGACCAACAGTAGAGGAAGAGGTGGTAGAGCAGTTGTTCCTTCAATCATACCCTTCGCCCTTCTGCATTTCCCTTCTGTTATATTCTCACTTCAATCCTATTATTAAACATTCCAGTAGGTTTAGTCACTTCTGTGAAGACCTTTATTCAAAAATCAGTAGTATATCTGATGCTTAAAATGAAAGTGGAATATCCAGTCAGAGATTGCTTCCAGTTTTTTTTGGGGGGGAGGAGAAGGGATTGAAGAAGAATATGAGGGGGGGAAATGAGAAAATGATGTGATATTCATTCATTCATTCATTTTGTGTTTTACAAATAACAAGGTGGCAAAATATCCAACACACCTTCCTCCCTCCTCCTATTTTCCCCACAACAACAACCCTGTGAGGAAGGTTGGGCTGAGACAGAGTGACTGACCAATACCACATAGTTAGCTTTCATGGCTAAGGCAGAATTTAAAATCACAGTTTCCTGTTTTCTAGCCCAGCCCTAAGCCTAATCGCCATCTTAGCCACTAGCCCAAACTATCTTTATTTTTATACTTGAAAATGTTTGTGAAAACTTCCACATAGTTTTAGGAATTATATTAAAGATGTACAGAAGAGTTATCACCGTTTGACTAGTTTGTGTCTAAAGATAAAAAGTCTTAATATGACATTTGCCATGAAATAACTATTGCACATGTCCTCTCGACTTGCTTTTAAAGTACGGTATATAACTGAAAGTTGGAATAACACTCTTTTCAGTCACGTTAGTTTGGATTGTGAAGTAAGTTGGATGTACATTTGAACTCTTGAGCTTTGCTTTCTTTAAACTTTACAAATACTCCACTGTCGGGGTTTTCTTCTGCTATTGTAGAAAGATCACTTGAAAGACTGAAAGAAAGCGGTTGGGGTTCAACAGATGGCAAAGATTCAATGCAATTCGACAGATTACTTCTACTGTAAGATATTGTTTCTCATTGCTGCCAGCTCTGCTTCAAGAGATTCCCCACAATAAGAAAACTGTTTAAAGAAATGTCCTGTACCAAGGAGCTGTCAAGCCATGAACTTACACACACTATGAATATGTGCAATAATACTTCATTTTAAGACTTACTTGGAAATTAATTAAAGGAATCCTTAAGAAGCATCTAGTTTGTATGGTTACATTTAATCCATTGCTCCTGTTATATTTAAATTGCTGTTTAGTGACATTTTAGAGACATCCTGAGAACTGCAATCAAGGTTTTCAGGGACTTCATACAATCTCAAATTCTATGCCTCCACTACCCTATTGTAGTGTGAAAAGTAGTGCATAAAATTCTTGCTTTGCCACTTTGAGATATAAGTATGGAAGCTAGTGTTTACAAGTTAGATAAATCATTTTTTTTCTCTTAATGAGACAACTTTTTTGATAGGAACTATGAATGCGAAAACCACATCCCACCAAGATTGGAAAGACAATTATATATAAACAGGGAGCAAACTCCACACTCAATAATGCTGACATTTCAATACCCTAGTTGATATTGAAATGTCTGCAAGCAAAAAAACAAGAGAGCTCAGAGCTCCAAGGCCTCCACAGTATCATAAAGTGATTAACAGAAGTAGATAAACTATTGTCTTGAAGAAGGCCCATTAAGTGGATTATTTTCATTTCACCTTCCTAGAATTAGGCTCAACACTAATGCCTGATCATCAGATCTTTAGCAATCATTGTTTCAGACTGTTACTATTTAGTACCAGAACAGCCTTTAATAGGGCATTTGTCATCCACAATTTTGTCATAGATGGCAGAGTCAATCTGGAATGTATTAAAACACAGATGGCATGGATGGGTGGTGAAATGTCCCCACCAGTGTTTGAAGTACACATGAGTTATGGCCCAGAGCTAGCGTGTGGGAGTGGTCATTATCTTAGAAGCTCTTGATGCTTCTAAAGATGCTTGATGAAAGACTTTGTTTGTGAAATTGGGCTCTATGGAACAGATGGTATTGCTATCATTTCCTTCTGTGTAGCAGTTGAGTTGCTTAACTTTGTGGCTGGGTTGATAGTGAAACTTCCCAGACTAGATCCAGGGAGATTTCTATCTGCCTTCTTGGTTATAGAGTCTGAAGCAGCTTGGAAATTCATTACTATCTTGGCAACATGGACCTGATGGTTGAGAACTTTACAATAGGAGTTATATGTTGGATGTGGACTTTGTCTTGGAGAAAGGACAATGTGATATGGGAATGAAGTATGTTATTTGTCCCTTGTCAAAGCCACATCACTCTGAAATGTTCTGTACTGTATCTGCTTTTCCTGCTTTGCTTAGTCCATCCCTGTTCCTGATGAACCATACTCAGTTTCAGAAGGTGCTTGGAGAGGTATCTGAGGATCTGTTGCACACCTGGACTGAGGTCTTAGTTATAAGTTACAGTTATATTAATTATATAGAGATTATATTGATCCCTTTCAGGTTTCAGGTCTGAAACATCATTGACATAGCATTGGATGTATGTGTATCCCGGCCTTTCTTAATTTCATAGCAGCTTTAAATATCACCAATGATGGTATTCATTTGGAGTGGCCCAGGTGGTTAGATGTAGAAGGCACAATGTTTCAATGTTCTACTTTTGGGGCCTTTTCTAGTCAGTGATGGATAGAGAGCTAGCCCTCAAACCTTGCTTTGCAGGATACCTCATGATTTTATGTTTTCTTTCCTTCCATTAACATATTCATTTCAGCCATTTTTCCCAGAAGCCCCAAAATATATGTGTTTTCAATCTCAGGAGCTTTAAAAGCCAGCCCTGTTATGGAAAAACAGGGAATTATAGTCTCTGCACACATAAAATGCAAGACGTTGGAATGCTGCATTAAGCATCTATAAAAATTAGGGATTCCTGCTTCTGTTAAAGAGTGAAGGCTCTCTCAGGTATCCAAATTTATCTTTTTTTAATTTTTACATCAATAGTTATGCAGAAAAGGAATCATGAAGTGATTGCAATTATGACACACACTTATAGTAAAATTAGTGTCATTGTTTAACTTTCAAATTATAAAATTTACTACATGTTTAGTTATTGGTACATCTGCTGGCATGGCGCAGTGGAACCCTGATGGCGCAGTGGCTAGAATGCAGTACTGCAGGCTACTTCTGCTGACTGCCAGCTGCCAGCAATTTGGCAGTTTGAGTCTCACTGGTTCAAGGTTGAATCAGCCTTCCATTCTTCTGAGGTGGGTAAAATATGCTGACTTTGTAAACTGTTTAGAGAGGGCTGTAAAGCATTGTGAACAGGTATATAAGCCCAAATGCTATTGCTATCATTGGTAGATCTGCTTCCAAATCAGTGTTAAGGTTGTTGTTGTTATTATTATTATTATCACATAGTTATTTACAATGTTAATACACATACATACATACATACATACATACATACATACATACATACATACATACATACGAATTACTGTGGCTTAAATATGATTTCCTGATGTTACCATACAAAGTATGAAGGAGATTACATCTGAAAGGCAAACCATTTTTATCTACATCACTCAATAATGATGGAAGAATTGAGCCATATGAACATTTCTAACTAAAATGTTTTTAACACTTGATTGCTGACGTTTTCTAAACAAATGAATGCTTGAATGGATATATGTGTATGCCTATAATATCCGGAAGGCTAATCACAATCTTTAACTTCAATTTTCTATGGTCCACCGTTGTCAATGGGAAAAACAAATGACTTGATGCTTAGTATTTATGTAGACAACTTAATGGCCTAGGAGAGAAGGTTCCGGCTGGTATTTGGAGGTCATTGGTTTTCACCATTTTGACACTGATGCATCTTTGGAATGCATTGAATGAAATGTAATGTACAGGTAATGAAAAGCAGTTGAAGTGTAAACTCTGCATATAATTGTACAATTCCAATTGGTAAAAACAGACAATGAAGACAAAGCTACATCTAACGATTTAGCCTATATAATGTCATCTTGGGATAGCCTAAAAGTTCAATTCCCCAATATGATATATATACTACATTCATGTATAGCAAGAGCAAAGAAAGTACCAAATATTAAAATTATTTTTAAAACTAAAATGCAAATGTTAGGGCCATCAAGATCTTATCAAGTGGGTAGGCATTTCAAATAATGGAAAGGAGAATAGTTACATGGTTGTGTGAGTAAAGACTTTTCCTTCTTGCTTTTCTTTAAGTCTATCTAGAACATACTATAAACCATGATTCACAAAAATGTTAATTTGAACTACTCTAAGAGAGAAACAATGCATATGAGTCAATAGAATTTATGACTCTAGTTTCTGTCTTATTAACTCATATGTCCAAATATGTCCAGAAATATTTCTGCTTCCCTCTTTATCAATTCCATATGTTTCTCCCATGTAAACTCTAAAGTTAGAAGTCAAATAGCTAAAACATTATTTTCCTTGTCACTATATCAAAAGGAAAAGGAAAGGAAAAGACAAAAAGACAAAAAGCACAAGTCAACAATATATCACTGCAAATCATTTACTGTCTCATAATTATTTTGGTCAACCCCATAAATGTAAACTTCACCATTCTTGATAGATGCCAGATGCTGGGATACATATAATCAATGTTATTTAAATCTTGTGGATTTAAGACGCAAATATAGCAAATTATAAAGACACCTAAAATAAAAAAAAACATCAAAAAAGCACAACAAAGAATGTTCTTTCTGCGCTAAATTGCCCAAGGAGCTGCTGATACAGTTCTACAGAGGAATTATTGAGTCTGTCATCTGCACCTCTATAATTGTCTGGTTTGGTTCTGCAACCCAACAAGACAGACACAGACTTCAGAGGATAATTAGAACTTGCAGAAAAAACAATTGCTACCAATATGCCTTCCATTGAGGACCTGTATACTGCACAAGTCAAAAAAAGGGCTGTGAAAATATTTACAGACCCCTCACATCCTGGACATAAACTCTTTCAATTCCTATCCTCAAAACGACGCTATAAAGCACTGCACAACAGAACAACTAGACACAAGAACAGTTTTTCCCTGAATGCTATCACTCTGCTAAACAAATAATTCCCACAACACTGTCAAACTATTTACTAAGTCTGCACCACTATTAATCTTCTCATCGTTCCTATCATCCATTTCCTCCCACTAATGACTGTATGACTTTGTTGCTTGTATCCTTATGATTTATATTTACTGTTTCCTAATATGATTTGATTGCTTCTCTGTACCAGGACTATCATTAAGTATTGTACCTAATGATTCTTGGCGAATGTATCTTTTCTTTTTATGTACACATAAAAAGAAAAGATACATTCTTTTCTTTTTATATGTACATAAAAAGCACATGCACCAAGACAAATTCCTTGTGTGTCCAATCACACTTGGCTAATAAAAAAATTCTATTCTATTCTATTCTATTCTATTCTATTCTATTCTAGCAAATTATGAAACAAGTCTGGATCACGTAAGTTAATGTTCTTGAATGTCATTTCTAATACCAAGGGAATGGTAACCAACTATTATTAAACTTTTTCTGAAATGTTCAAAAATATTGGAAATTGTTTGATTGTTATTTTAATATTGAAGGAGATTAATGCTTATGCTTCTCATTGCAAATAAGTATTAAAGTTATGCAGTACTTTGGAAATAATTCAAACTGATACTTCACAATGCATGGGGGAACAAGCATAACATCTCTTTAAAGCTGCATTATTTTTTCCACAGTGTGAAACAATACAAAGAATGAACAGTACAAAGAATGAAGTCAAAGTAATTGGATTTCAGCTGAAGCCCTATGACACAAAGGCATAGGCATAATAGTAGAATTAACCTTCAGTGAGGAATGTAAATTTATGCCTCAATATAAGGTACAGCTGTAAGACCAATAGTGTAAGCATGGGCTATTTTAAAGAGCATTTTCATTGCAATCTTTACAGTTTTGAACAAAGTTCAAATTGGGCAAGCAAAGGTAATTTTAATAAAAAATAATGCAGCAATTCTCAATGATTTATCATCTGTGTAATGATACTTTGTGTAAAGTATAGCCTAACTTGCTACATTTTAAAAGTTTTAAAAATAATGACCTGTCATTAATTCTACAGAAATACTTCCCTTCTAGCAGAGCACCGGCAAAGAGAAATTTAAATGCCAAGTCGACAAACATTATTTATATTTAAGAGTCTTCTCTTTCAAATTAAGCATTTATGTCCTTGAAATCCTTTCTAGTGTGCTACTTTTTTCTCAAATTCTGCTGTCTATTTGTTGCTCAGGAAATGAGAAATTGCTACCACTATGTAGATCAATCAAAGAACTGGGAATGCTGCACCAGTCATTATACAACTCATTCAGACCAAAGCAACACTGACATTAAAAGGGTAATAGAACTGCAAGGGAGGACTGTAGGTCACTTTATTCGACTTCAGCGCATATAAAAATAATCATCAATCCATTAGCATCTTATAAATTACCAAATTCAAATCATAGGATATTACAAGCAAAAAGACTTTGGAGTGTACAAAAGAGACACATGATACAGGGCAAAAGAGAAGTTTCCATAAAATCTGGTACATCATTTCATGCTAACTGAATGCTACTGTGAGTACTAAGACAATTCTTTGGCAAAGCCCTAGAAAAGAAGTTGATTGAGCGACCCTTCATTCCTTATACTACTATAGCACTAAATAGTTTTCTCCAAGTGATGCCTTCCAGATGTATGGGACTCCAGTTCCCATTACTGGCAATCAGCATGGTCAATGGCTGTGGCCAATTAGCTTTCTACTTTTTTTTAGAAGCCATTAAGATCTGGCTTTTTACTGAGGCTTTGGGAATGGATGCATAGAAGGCATGGAAAGATGCTGAGAGCCAGCTGCTGAGACCTGCTGTGGGGCACCCCACAGGGGAATAATTACAGTGCAGGGTTTTTATTATTTTTATTGTTTTTATGATTGTTTTATTTATTGGTTTTATGGTTCTTGTAAGCTGTCCAGAGTTGCTTAAGATGGGTGACCATATAAATATTTTAAATAAATACGGTATATATAATCTGTAATTCAAGGCATCTGAAGATGACATGTGGGGGGGAAAAGAACATTTCTGCATAAACTTTTCTGAAAGCAAAGAAAATTGAGATTACATTCCATATTAAGATATTTGTTTTGGGTGGGTTTTTTTCCCTTCTAGTGGCCACCTCAGTTTCCAAATAAGTTATTTAAGACAAAGAGAATTTAATACAGCACCTCTATAACTAACTGTTTGGATCTAGTTCCTGTGCTATACAAGTTATCTATTAGCTATTTTCTCGTCTCTTGTTTCTTCTTAATTTAATGGATTTCCTTTCTTTTGAAACATTATTATTTTAATCCATGTTTCTTGTGCAATATTGGCTTTTCAATCCATTTAAATCCAGTTTGGGTAATTAGAACTCAGTCATGTATCTCTTCTTTAATTTTTTTCCTCATTCTTCTGCAACATCACACTATGAGATTAATTTTGCCATTTTACAAAGTTATCTACATACATGCACATCAGAAGGCAAGACAAGAAACAATGGATGGAAACTAATCAAGGAGAGAAGCAAACTAGAACTAAGGAGACATTTTCTAACAGTGAGAACAATTAACCAGTGGAACAGCTTGCCTCCAGAAATTGTGAATGCTCCAACACTGGAAGTTTTGAAGAAGTCACTGGGCAGCCATCTGTCTAAAATGATATAGAGTCTTCTGCTTGAGCAGGGGGTTGGACTAGAAGACCTTCAAGATCCGTTCATCTTTAGTATTCTGTATTCTTATGAGCTTATATGAGATCAGATAAGAGATACTTTAGAGATACTAACATAGATGTACTTTAAAAATGTGTTACCATATATACTTGCAGATATTCTCATCTGCAGATAAATGGAACCCAATTCAATGAGTATATTTTGATACCTAAAGTCTTGGCTTATTCACATCCACATCCACATATATCATACATTTTCATCCACATACATATATATGATACATATATGGCAACACAATTTGACCATACAAAGCCAAAGTCACTCAGCCTTGCTCTCTGTCTAAGGCAGGAGACTGGAACCCACAATTCTAGCTTGATATTTTTAACCACCTTTAACAACACCAAACTGGTTCTTCCTTAAACAATAGCAGTGCATTTATACCTTTAAAAGGAAAGAAGACTTGTGGTGTGATTTTTTTTTATTAATGATGCATATCCTCCAAAGCTCAGACAACATTGTGGTGAACTTATTCCATTCCGGGCATGAGCTTCCATGCAACTTCATTTTTCATTTGCTTTACTGCAGCTGTGTTGTGCTAAGAATGCCAGTTATGGCAGAAATGGTGCGGAGAGGGATCATTTATCTTATTGCCATTGTGAGGACAGGAGGTAGGTGGAGTGACAGTAATTCTTGTGATTAGGTCAGCATTAAACATCCCAATCACAATGTCTTGGAAATGGAAAGATCCCGATTGAAAAACATCCTTAGTTTTGCCATTTCCTCTACCTCAGTGCCAGCTAGTATTTCACCCTGAGTGATTGTGCAATGAGTTGTGAGTTGTTACAGTAGCTGAAAACCCCCAGTGACTGATTTATTTGTGGGAAAGCAAACCTGATTGCCTCAGACCTCATAATCATCTCTGTCATAAGGGACACATTGAGATCCTCTTGCATTATGTTCAGAAACTCATATATCACACCATACGCTCATAACAATAATTTCATCCCATTCTGCTGAAAAATAACAAAAACACTGATATTTCCCCAGGTTAATCTATTGGTGAATGAACTTCCATTTTTCCAACCCTTATTCAAGATACAGATATGGAATTAAATTGGATTAACTTTGTATTTCTGCTTTGGAATCCTTCTAATGATGACAGGTAGATATGCAGTGTATTTTAAGGTATCCATAAGTTTATTTAAAAAGTATAGACATGTAAAAATGAATAGATAAAATAAATCTTAGGAGATGTTGACATGTTCAAGCCCTTTTGAGAATGTAATGCTCAGTATCCAAATTTAATGTGTTTGGTCTTGCTTCTTAGTAAGCCTGTTGTGAGTATTAAAGCAACAGCAGTTTCTGCTAGAGTCAATTCGCTTAATGACGAAGTCATGGCATCCTCAGTAAACCATCTTATTTTACAGAAGACACTACATGCAAACTGAAAATTCTTCAATTGCTTGCAATCTTTTGGGTATTCTGAACACACTGAAAATGCATTATTAATAATCGTTATTTGAATCAAGCACTGCAAAATCATAAACTAGATGTATTAGTTTAAGTAAGCACTTCACTGAGTTAAGTTTTACTGGTAGTCCATAATCTTCATATAAGAAAATGCTTGAGAAATATTTTGAGATATAGATAAAATACTGAGAGGATAAACTGCTTCAGATATTAGCTACAGCTTAACATTAAAATTAACTGTTTGGAATGAATTCATTTTCTCTTACAATGGATAGGATGCTTTAGTTTATGCAGAATAAATGGTGGAATGAACAGTAATAGTTCAGTCTCCCAAACTTTAGTTTTAACAGATATTTCAGAAAATGGAAGTGGAAAATAATTCTTGAAATGAGCTCTTTTGTTACCTGTGTTTACTTCTCAGCATTCTTATCACCATTCACTGCACGCTTTTGCCAATAATATGCAAGCTTCCTAAAGATATCAGCAAAAGAACCCCACACCTTGTCTCTTCAACTAGGACATGATGATATTTTCCATCTCTTTATCGGAATCAAACTGATGCCCACAAAAGTATTCCTTTAATTTTGGGGAAAAAATTGAAGTCACATGGTACCAGATCTTGCCTATACAGTGAGATCTGGTTTCACAATTACCTATTGGGTGGCTAAGTGCTGGCATATTGCAGCAAAATGTCTGCTTAATTATTTCAAAATGTAATCTTCTGAATTAATGGTGTATGTTAAAGCAAAAAAAAAAAAAAAAAAAAGGAAGGGGGAATATGTAACTGCTGGAAAAACTAAGAAAATGGAGTAATAATGAATGTTAAGTCAACAACTTGGAAAGTAATGGATCAATTCAAAGATAAAACAAGGTGGATCTTAATTTTAAAATTGTAGAAAGAAGACAAAATAATAACCTTGGCCTCCATCTGTACTCTAAATATAAAGAATAACAATGCTACAAAAGAATTTTTCAAAAGTTAATAGGAAAATCAGAAAGATTTGTCTTTGGATATGTGAATGGAATGTTAGATCTGAATTTGGATAAATTGTCTCGGTGAAAGAGTGACTATATGGTACTACCAGTAGTACATATAACTTGCATCTGCAAAACCAACCTGCATTCTCGTCTCCTTTCCTCCCAATTTAAATCCAACATTAGTCCAATTATCATATGTATCTAATGAATAAACTTTAGTTCGTTAAAGGTTATGCCTTTTAATAAAATGTGTTAGTTGGAAAAGGTACGACCAGATTCATATTTTTGGTACCATAGACTAACAAGGATATGAAACTTCCTACTCAGAATTTGTAACAGTAAACACTTAAGGGTGGTTAGACCAATGTGAATCTTATATCTTAGAAAGGCCTACAACAGTCCTTGGAATAAGAATGCAAGCATTGTTGTATGTTCATCTGTAATAATTTAGAAAACAAATTAGATTGGATGTAAATCACCCCTTAAGTAGGATAGATGTTAGATGTTTTGGTTTTTCAAATTATTCAGTACAGATGGACCTCAAAAGCACCTAAGGAATTATTATTTAATTAAGTTTAGGCTATTTATTTATTATGAAGCTAACGTAGGCTTCACTAAAACTAAGGCAATTATTTTTTCGTATGATCTCACTGTCAAATGTGAAGTCAGTTTTGAAAAGGATTTATTGTGTATATGTTTATGGATATACACAGTGAACATTAGATCAGCTGTTATACTTTTTAATCAATAGATAACAAAAGAGATAGTAGAATTTACTGTATTCTAGTACCTTGCAATGTACACATAATTAGAAGTGCTTTGAAAAATCTCGAGGCGGTTATATGGCTATCGCATGCAGTGAATCTATTGAATTTTGAAGGCAATTGAGTAGTTACATAAAGATACACTGCAGTATGTTCTCATTTATTATAGAAATATAGATTCTTAATAAGATATAATAATTCAGGAATTAAATTTATAAATTTCATGACTGCTATGATTTAGAGGACTAAAATATCATATTAGCAAGATGCATGAATGTGGATTACATAATTTAAATTTTAAAAACTCAATGATTAAGAATTGTTTGTCAGATGAGGATATGTTTTAGCATAATAGAAAAGAGATAAGCTAGATTGTTTCAAACCAATTAACTTTGTTCATTGGCTGGAACAAACAATATTTATAATTCAACATATGGGTATAGCAAATTTCTTCAGACTAATGAATGTAATGATACCAAGTCCTATTTTTTTTTATGTCCAAGATATAAAGACTGGGTGCTAAGGGGTTCCTCTTCCAGCCAACAGAGATTCATCTAAAATAGCAATCGAATTGATGATCAAGTTTGATTAGTTGCATTATATGATGGCAATGGATGAAAACACTTAGTTCCTAGTAGATTATACAACTGTACATTCCCTTTCTATAAAAAAAAATCTTGTTTACCAAAAATTTCTAAAGTGTTCATTTACTTCAAAAAGTTTTTTCCCAAGCTCAAATACACCTTTAAATAATCACAATTGCTGATGGAATATTTATTGATGATTATGAAAATAGGCAATTTATATAACATTCATCAGTAACAAATAATAGTGCTAATCATACATTTAAAAATATTTTCTAGATTATAGGGCACTGTCCATTCCCTCAAAGTATTAGTAATGTTGGTAATTCATTTTCAGTGTCATTCTGCTTTTAAAAAGCCTAACATCAATCCTGGACAATTAACATTCATGCCAAATAATGTTGATGCATGGTATATAATACCATTCATATAATCCTTGATTTTGTCTTCCATAATTTGCTTTAATAAATTTTAGTGGCACTTACTGCCACAGTGACACTAAGTATACTGCCTAACGGCCATTGGTAAAACATACCTGCAGGAATGGGAAAAATTGTGTCAGATTAATGTAAAATCTAAATAATATTATGACATGGTATTGTATATTTAAAGAAATATATATATCCAACAAGCATTTATTTAAAAAATACTGATATTGATGGCTCTTAACTGTCAGGAACAATAAGCAACGTAATTTAAAAATCAGCTGCTGAGTAAAAAAAGCGAATAGCTCCTTATTCTTCCAGTTCAAGTGCAGAATTCTTTTTTACAACACGAGATTCCCAATCCAGGAGTCTGTATTCATCAAAATAAATTATGGAAGGAATAATGTGGAAAAACACAATCAGAAACATGATCAAGAAAGAGCACTTGGTTCTGATAAATAGGAAAGGAAAAATGAGTAGACACCAAACAAAGATGATGAAAAGAAGGCTCCCAAAATATGCTTTTCAACATATTTAAATGTATATACCTTTTTTCAAAAAGGAAACTAACTTTTATTCAACTTTCAGCTGTTTTGTAAAAACAATTATGCAACTGAATGGGGAGAGACACAGTGGCAGCCTATCTGCTGGTATGTTGGCTACTACCATAAACATGTACCAATAATCACTTATTTTTGATCAATGACAAAGTTAAGAAGGTGCCTTCATTCTGGCAAAGTTTGTAAAGTATGATCTAGACATGGGAGGAGGAGGAGGAACCAAAAACTTTGATTAGCGGTACAAAAAACTGTTCCTAAAGGGTTGAGATTTGAAATGTGTAGGATCCAATAAGCTGTCATCTATGCACTGTGTTTTCTTACTTTCTATCCTAGGGGTGGGTGAGTATGGGTGGGGATGTACGCATTTTCTTTTTTATTGGACAATCCTCCTATTGATCAGAAGTTAAATGTAAATACTATATTGTGTTTTTCTAATGCAATTCACATCTATTGCTTTAGTCAATCTTTTTTTCTAATATTTTTGTGTGCTTGAAAATAGTGAAATCTTGTAATGTTTAAAAAAAACTAAACATAACCTTTCCAAGCCAATTATGAGTATAAATGTCTCCGTGTAATTAATTCCATTCCATTTTCATTGTATTTGGACCATGTTGCTTTGGCAAATCTGTAATTCACACTGGGTATGTGGTATATTTCAGATTCTGGTATTATTTGGTAAGGTAAGATTATTACCATTTATACAATATATCATTTGCAGTTCTTACGTTCAGAGAAATCGTCTTCCTCTTTTTTTCCCCTTCACAAAAATGTTCTGCAGAAAGGCTAGACGTTGCTGCCAAGTTAACAATCCATTAATTAGAGAAAAGTTCTTTATGAAAAAGCTGAAAGCCACCTATTGAAATGTCATGGAATTATTGTTAGAACAAAGTGACTCTGCTTTTGCATTAAGCACAGCTAGGAGAGAAGGTGACCTGCTATCCTTCTTCTTCTTCTTCTTTTTTACTTAATTTTTTTTTTAACAACCCTCAAATACACTTTTCATTGGAGACACGGGAAATCTTACTGTTCAGCACTGGGCTCTTAAGAAATCAGCCACATTTCTTGCTTTCCATCATTTCTTTTTTCAGAGTGCTTGAAGACAATTGGGTTATTCACTGTGATAATCAAAAAGGGCTTATTATTTCATTTTACTATTAAAAAAATCTTCAAGATACGCTAATTTTGTCCTCATAGTTCTTTCCTATTGTAACAAGTGACTTGTTTTGCCTATCCTATAATAGAAACAGATTTTGGTTATGGTAAAAAACACTTTGGATAGGGTTTTCTCTCTCTTTTAAATAGAAATGTCAGTGTGATTAAATCTGGAAGTTATATACTCTCTGTTCCACTTCAGGCTGCAATTCTTTTTGTCTGTCTTTAACCAAATATTTAATTACTTTTCCATAATATTAAACCGGGTAGCAATTGCTAGCTCTGTGCCCTGTCAGAACCTGTAAGAGAAAGGAGGTTTGCCTTATCCCACTTTCTACTCAACATCCCACAAAGCAACTGAAGCTAATAGTGTACATAATATAAAATTAGTTTCCCTAATCTGGTCCCCTACAGGTTACAAATTCAGGATCAGATCCTACATATCTCAGTGGCCATAGAGTAGGGAAACCTATAAAAACAGTTTACTTCTAAAGTCAGACCAATGTTGTGTTAACTTAGACATTGTATAGTATTACCAAATGAATCAACATATGGGTGGTTATGAAAAGATCCAGTTTATCCCATGACTTGGAATCAATCATACATTCATATCACATATAAAAGTGGTAAAATAAACTGCAAACACAACAACAAAAAAGGTTGAATAAATGATGGGGGTTTAGTTGGAGATAATATTTTTCTCATGAAAATTTTGGAATAAGTCCAGACCTAACAGTATTTCTCTTTTTAGCTACAGCATGACATTACTACACGTCTTATTCTCAGTAAATAAATCAAACAATCTGATTATATCTTAAAATGTTTAGCTTAATGCAACATTCTTTTGCCAATGCTGACTAGACAGATGTTTTTGAAAAACCTAAAAGCATTGGCCTCACCCTATATATATATTGAAGATTGAAGTTTGGCTTTCAGAGTATTTAACTTTTATTATTTATCTCAGAAATAACTTCAAACATTTGTATTGAATATGCTCTACAAAGAATCTCACAGTCATGTATGAAAATATTTGCAGTACTTACAGTAGCTAAAACACTAACTTCTGTGCTTGCTTACCATTGAACTAAAACTCCTGACTCTTAATTATAGCAGATTTTTTTCAGGTTTTTACATGAGCTTGACAAAAAGATGCCACAATTTAAAAGCTCACAGTTATTCCTTAAACCCTTGGCATCTTTTTCAAGTCCACAGAGAGTGCTAATTAGATAACTACACCTTCTTTTTTTCTTCAGTTGCAATGATACAGTAGTCTGGCTTCCATTTTCTATCCTGGCCAGTAGATCAATATCCCATGCTTACCTCAGGCCTTTAGGTATTGAGAGGCATAATTCCCAGATAGCTGGATTTCTTTTCTTCTAAAATATTATTGCACTTATGCAATTTTTGAGGTTTATCCAATCTCAACCTCTTCTTCTGGGTATGAATAGTGTCATATTGTTTAAATTAGGATCAATTTTCACAGAATGACATTGTTACTGGTAAATAGGATGCTAATCATGGTATCTCAATATAACTTGTATAACAATACAAAGATAAATTGCTACATAATTTTTAGAAGTTCACTCACCACACACTTGTAATATAATACTTTTTTTTTGAAGCCTACAATAATACCCCAGAAATGGAATAGAGCTCTCCTGGATTTTGGTGCAATCATTGCTAAAGTGAGCATTTAAGGGTGGATTGTAGTTTCACATTTTCAGTTTTCAGTTTTAAAGGCTATTTAAAGTATTTCATGCTAGCTCATAAAAATCCAGCCTGAAAGGCAAAGTTGCCTGCAATCATATAACCCTGTGAAATGACAGGTTTTTCCTGCACCTAATAGGTAAATCTACTTCTCCAGAAAGATGAAAATGATGATTGAAGATGTCTTGATGCTCTTAAAACTTTCAGCTTTTTCCTGTCGACTGGAGATTTGACATTGCCTCCTATAATATTCTTATGATAGCATTGTTAGCACCAATGTGAATTTTAGAATCCTTGCCTTTTAAAAGTTTCACACAGTGCAATATATTAAAATTAAAGCTGGTGTTGACTTTCACACCTTATACATATATTCACACACACACAGCTAGATATTATTTTCCTTGGAAATGCTGTCTGTCTCGTGCTGGTTACCAAGTCCACACAGATAGTTCTCCATGCACTAGTGCATATTAGTTAAGGAGCACTATTTCAGGGTTCTCCAGATATTCTTTCTTTAGAAACTCAACAGTGTATATTTAGAAAAGCAAGATTTAATGATAAGGAGAAAATAAAGGAAATGCCTGATATGATAGAAGCAAATTACTATTTTTAAAAATTTCCTATAGGTATTTTGAAGAAAACAACAAAATGGAAAAGAGATAGGTAGATGATTAATGGCAAAAATATCAAAGAGAAAAATATTACAGTAGGATTTTGCACCTTCCTGCAGATTATTCAGTAATACTTTTATTTATTGCTCTTTCCTAAATCTGACATTAAAACTGTTGGCATTTGTCTTAAAATAGAATAATGAAGGGTTTACTAAAAATGTGACTTGATGTCATCACTATGTAGAAGACCAGGTCCTTAATTTTAATAATTGGTTTGAAGAATCTGTAATGAGAAGCTGTTCTTAATGTTTGGTTTTACTCTTCCAGTGAAAAATGTATGCTTAAAATCAAAAGAATTTTAAAGCTCAAATAGAGAAATATCTAGGATTCCTCTACCCCCACAGCACTAACTTGTATATGCAGTTTATGAATATGTGTTACATCCATTGCACCCCAGGAATTTATTTATTTATATTTTTTATCCTTCATTTGAAGGATAGAACAGACAGCACACTTTCAAATAAATATAAAATGTTTAAGTGACAACATAAAAATACTGAAATACTCATAAAATAATTTCAAAAATTGTTAATTAAAATGATGAAATGAGCAAAAACAGGAGGTCCCCTCTTCTACAATTCAACTTGGTTTTAAAAACTAGGCTTCTGAATTTCAGTAGGGAAGTGGTAGCCTGGCCTCCTGAGGTAAGATGTTCCAAGTAATCTCTGATAAGTTCTTCCTGTGTCTTATATGGCCTTCCTTGCAGTCTCCCCATTTTATTTTATTTATTATTTATTTTATTGATTAGTTTGTCAAACATGAACAAGATATCAGGTATGAATATGAACATGGACATGAACGAAGGAAATGAATACAAATAAATGGGGTCAGTAGGACAGGGATGGTAGGCACGCTGGTGCACTCATGCACACCCCTTAAAGGAGTGGGGTGAGGTCTACAGTAGACAGTCTAAGATTAAAGTTTGAACCTTTAAACCACAGAGTCTGGTAGTGCATTCCATTGACAACTCTGTTACTGAAGTCGTATTTTCTGCAATCAACTTTGGAGCGGTTTACCATAAGTTTATATCTAGTGTTTGCTCTTGTATTGTTTTGATTGAAGCTGAAGTATTCATTGACAGGAAGGACATTGTAGCAGATGATTTTATGCACTATGTTTAGCTCAGACCAAAGATGGTGAAGTTCTAAGTTGTCTAAGCCCAAAATTTCAAACCTGGTGGTATAAGGTATTTTGTTTCAAGGACTCTTCTTGTGAAATATCTCTGGACTCATTCGATTGTATTAATGTCTGATATGTAGTGCGGGTTCCAGACAGACAAGCTGTATTCAAGAATTGGTCTAGCAAAAGTTTTGAATGCCATATTACCGGTGAAGAAGCTATGCAAGGTTAGATTAACAACTCTTAATGCTTTTTGGCAATGCTCTTACAGTGAGCTAATAATAATTTAATGTGTAATAATATGTAATAATATTAATAATACTAATAATGATAATAATACTAATAATGATAATAATGGACATTTGGACTTTGGCTTACAACCTTTGTTTCTAGAGTTAGATTCAGTTATATTGTTGGGTTTAGTTTTTTATTTGATATCTGCTTTGGAAGTGACTGAGTGTCAGACATGATTAGAGCAACATTTAAGCTCAAAGAAATAATTATCCAAATGCAAGAGAAATGCAAATCGATTTAATGCTTAATCTTGCTTATAAACATTTGATTTAGTCTGTTTATTTTTCAATGAAAAATAAACAAAATTAATAAACAGAATTAAACAAATTCTGCAGTCCTAACAAGCCAAAATTTACTCCCACGTTCATTCCATGAGATTTAATCCTGGGAAGAGGATCCATACAGGCCAAAGAAATCTTGCCCTGAGGGAAAACCCTACATGTGATGACCATCTTATCTGCCCCTGCAGCAGTGTTCATGGCATTTGGTTTTGGGCTCTGCTGTTTTACAAGGATCTCGCTTGCTTTATTTTTCCTGCTGTATCTTCTTCCCTTCTGGATCTCGGGTTTACATCATTCTTTCCTCTCCCCCTCTGAGCTTCACTGACTTGCATCTCAATATTTCGGCTCAGAAGAAATCTCCACCTGCTCCCTTAGCCAAGGTCACCCTCTCCGGGACATGAACTGGATGACAAAGGATGCTGACCTGCTATTTTCAAAGCATGCAGTGCATGTATATTATATTTAATGGAGGGATATGACTTTTCAGCTTGTAATTTGCCACGTCAATTTTCTCAGGAAATGGCAATACAAAAATGAACTGATAAAGGAGAGGGAGGGAGGGAGAGAAAGTTAAAGATAGATAGAGAGAGAGAGAGAGAGAGAGAATTACCGTGGATAATTCTTTTGTTACTTTTTTCTATAGAGTTAAAGTTAACGATTTTTTGTAATACTTAAGGGTGTATAATATTAAGAATGGAGCCACCATTCTTATTGTCTTTGCATTCTCTTTCTGGTTAGCTGCAAATAGCGTCTAGATCAACTCGGCTTGATTCCCAAATAGAGAATTTGGTGGAAGAGATAATGGATTGAAAGTGGCCCTACATACATAGGAGCAATCTGTGTGTCCAATAAAGCTTTAAACATTTTGAACATACATTCTGATAAGAACTGACATTAAAAGACAGATATCATCATCATCATCGCCACCACTATCATCATTTTATGAGGACACTTACCTGAAGAACAAAGAGCAGCAGTACCATAGCCATCAAAATCACCAACTCCAAAGACCAAAAGACCAAATGGAGAGTTCTCATGTTCCACTAACTGGGCATGACCTGTTATCTCCACATCTTCTTCAGCCCATGAATATTCGCTGCCTGGGATCTTTGTCCACCTGATTTTCTGTTCTCCCCATTTGATCCCACCAGATTCTGACGATTTGGCTATAATCATGGCATGATTTGTGAAGTTCTTCATTCCATAAATGTGGTACGAATTACAATAGCATGTTGTGGCAGGGATGTTCATGAGGAAGGAATTATAGTAATTGTCTTTTCTTTTGGCACCAGTGAAAAAAAAAAGGACTTGGATTCCAGCATCAGCAGAGATAAAAAGTGGTTGAGAGGTCAGGATCTCAAGTTGAACCACTTCTCCAGCCACCAGAGTACGGGATTCTTTCTTGGAGCTGGATTGATATTTGAGTAAAGTGTTCTCTGCAGAAACAATATATGCAATATCATATTTTATCTGGAAAGGAAGAGGAGGGACAATGAAAGTGGTTCCCCAGCTCTGAACTGGCAGGAGCTGCTCAACAACATGATCACAGGCTGTGAACTTGGCAACACAGGTATGTCCACTCAAGACAGCCACAGGTTTGCTCGATTCAATCCTGGTGCCTGATAAATCGTCTGTGCTTTGGAGCTGAATTGCTTCAAAGGTTTTGAGGTCAATCACCAAAATGGACCCAGGATGGTAAACGGTGCCTTTGTATGTCACAGTGCCTTTCAGGTGGATGGTCACTGTTGTGAGATCCTCATGGGCTATGATAGCAAATTCTTTTGTGCCATTTCCTGTGGGGGTGACCACATAATATAACTGTCCCAGCTGGTCGATGGGATAGGTGATTGTTCCTTCACTTGTATAAGGCACGTAGTTGTAGGAGATGACAGAAATGTCTTGGTCAGCTTCAATCAGCACCGCCTTATTAAATTTGTCACTCCCCACCATTGCTAAGGACTGTGGTAATGGAATGGAAATGACTTCTCCTTCATTGATGGTTTTGTGTAGTATCGTATTGCTTGTCGACACTGTAATATTTGTCACAAAATAATATCCAGAAATGTACAGCTCAAGTTTTTGAGCAGGTTGCCCAGACTTGAGATTTTGCATGAAGGCAGTAACAAAAATCTTCCCCCGGGAACTTACATGACACGTTCCTGAAACAAAGAAGGATTCTTAACAGAGGATAGATCTGCTTGTGCATTAAATTAGAATACTTCCAGTGTTGGGATTCCAATAATTTAACTACCAGTTCTCTGTCCTAATGATTTCTTCCAACAACCAGTTCACCAAACTGTTCAGAAAGTTAACAACCGGTTCTCCAGAAGTGATGCGAACTGGCTGAATCCCACCACTAGATACTTCCCTGTCTGCTCTTCTTGTTTCTGGCTGTTAGAAGGTACAGAATTAAGCCAGGAAAATAAGAACCAATGGCAACTTCAGACATCTAACAATCAGACAACAATTTTAGCCATTTATCATTCCATCATCCTCTTCTCCCCCCAATTTTTTTTAGAAAAATATCAATCACATCTACTTTGGTGATACTGTAACACCTCCACCCATGCCCATGTGGCCTTCAGACAGGACAAAATGTTGCAATATGGCCTTGAGTGCCTTTTACTGATGGGCGTCATTGATTAAGCCCAATATGCACATTTCATCTTTTTCCATTTGTTTCGATTGCCTTCCATTTATGTGGATAAATATCCCAAGAATCTTATTTTAAGGTAACTCATTAAGAACCACTTTCAGCAATCATTTTGGTTACCTTTCTGAACACATCTCATGACTCCTTCTTGCGACTCACAGGTCTCCTGAGCGGCACAGCTGTGGTCAATACAGGTCAGCCCCTCACCTGGGATACAAGTGCATTGCTTCTTGCAAGCATTCAGCAGAACCATCTCGTTGGGCTGTTGTCAAAATGGAAAGACAAAATAACAGAACAGAATCTAAGCTGACTTTCACATAAATCTAAGTTTCCATGTAAGGGGGAATGAAAGAAAGAGAGAACAACATGAAGAATATTCTTTGTACATTGTTCGCAGTGGATTAAAAGCTACTGAAATGTAAAAAGAGATTTAGAAGAAAGAGATGTGACAAGATAAAAGTGAAAAACTCTAAGAGTCAAAGAAAGAAGAGAAAATATCTAGAGAAGTGATTTCCAATATTTCTTACAACAGTTACAAACATGATTACCACGATCATTTCCCCTGTCCCAAATTACGTATCATGGTTTCCTTCTTTCCATAAATAACCCCTTTGAATCAGTATATCTCAAGTTCACCAATTCACCTTTGTCCATTTTCAACAAAAAGTCCATAAAGGATTTCAGGTCTTTTACAAGAAATCAGCTTTGTTACTAACACACCATTTTGCCTCACTTTGATACACTTTGACTCTAAATAATGTAAGTAAATACATCCATCATATTCCTATTGCAACGTGAAAGCTCTGAAAAATTATGAGTTGGGAGATCACAAAATACAAAGTCAGGAAGAATCAGATGGAATAATTTGGAGGGGAAACCCTGAGCTTCACATGTATAAAAAAATATTTATCTCTTGCAGTGCAGTCCTTACAGTTTCATCTCTTTCAGATCTCAAAGTTGATAACAT